>CM041295.1:164223365-164438365 GCA_023052935.1 Piezodorus guildinii | reverse complement strand
GTCACAAAATATAAAAATCATTAGAAACTCTCTTTGCTGGTTGTTAATAATTATTTCGCTTTGTATTTTTCTTCCTTTTTATATTTTCTATATGTGTTTCGCGACGAAGCGACCAACAGAAATCGGCAAGCATCGCTTTTGACCATTTTGCATTATAAGGTTTTTTTAAGTGCAATATGTCTTGATGAAACCTTCGCTGTCTGTGTTCATATGATACTGCTCCAAGATTAGCTAGATAAAAGTCCTAATGAGAAACCATGAAATGAATTTTTAGAGACATATTGCATTTTAGGGCTTTGTATGAAGAAAGAAGTTCAAGGATGATTTCACGGTAGCTAATTTCTTTTTTTTTTTTCCAAAATTATGACATACTTCTAGAAAAGCGGTCCATACTCTCTTTTCAGCTTTACTCAATGTACTTTCAAAATTTGAGTCCTGCCAATTTTTTACTATGTAATACTTTTCTCTAGTGCGACTGTCCAATTCGCAAAAAAAGCAACTGAATTTGGTATATCTTCCTTGCAGTCCAGTTAACATTGCAACAAATTTTATATCAGCACAAATGTTTCACGTATACTGTGAATATTTAATTTTTTCCAATAACAACTTCATATTTCCATAATTTTCTTTCATGTTCGTCGCGTGTGCAAGAGGAATAGAACAAAAACAAAACAAAGAATAAAAACACGTAATTATGAGAAATAAAAAAAAAACTTTAAAGATTGTCTATATGTATGTAATTTCCAGCTGGTGATTTATTGTATTATTGTATATTGACTGTTATAGAATAACGTGTAATTCAATTTTTAAGTTTCTTTTAAACTGATTTTATTAATCTGAAAAGTACTTAAGAAATATTTGGATAGTAGGAGCATAAGGTTGATATTCACCTCTATTGATTGCCCACAATCTAACGGCCTGAACAAAGATTGAACCAAACTTTGGTTAGCCGGATCCGTTGTAAGATCAATAGCGGTGACAAACGTGCTTGGTCGAGAGTAGCCGAAGATTGTGTAGTGGAATATAATAAGCCTACTCACTCTTCGTGTGGATTGGCCAGGATATTTTTGAGAAAAGAAGACACACCATCTATTATAGTTGCAGTAAAACCCTCCATGAATACGGTGGGGGATTTGTTGTTCGAGGGCGACTAAGAGAATTGGTCATTGGCTTTAAACCTGTAAATCCAAGGATCTATGTTCTGAGAATTCATGGAAAATTCTATAATTTTAGTATTATAAATATACATGCTCCAGCAGAGACCACGAGAGAGGAAGAAAAGGACTTATTTTATGAACAACTGGAGCGAACCCTTGATCAATGTCCAAAGTATGATATGAAAATTATTGCTGGAAATTGTAATGCAAAAATAGGAAGAGAAGAGATGTATTACCCAACAATAGGAAAATACAGTCTCCATGACCAGTCTAATGAAAATGGAGTAAGGCTTATTAATTTTGCAGCCTCGAGGGAAATAGTCATTGGAAGTACCCTTTTTGCTCACAAAAACATCCACAAGAGTACCTGGACCACACCTGACAGGAAACATGTCAATCAAATTAATCACATCCTTCGAAGTCGAGGATTCCATTCCATTCCATTCATTCCACAGAAGTCGAGGAATGAAGAATCCAACCTTGAACCACCCAATGATGAGGAAATAATGGATGCTATAAATCGGCTAAAGAATAATAGTCTAGTCTTCAAAATGTGAGAACATTTCGAAGCGCCAATGTGGATTCAGACCAATTTTTTGTGTATTTCCCATCTCACACCAAAGTTATCATTCAAAAGGAGGGGAGTTATGGCCCTAAAACGTAACCATTATAATCTTAGAAAGTTACAAGATACTGACACCAAACAGTTGTATACCGAACAGCTTGCAAAGAGTATCGGATCACAAGCTGTGCACATGGCTGATGTTGAATCTTTATGGTACAGTTGTGTGACCGCAATGAGGGAAAGCTGATATCGTGCTGGGGCCAAGAGAAAAGGAAGCAAGATCGACATGGTTCGATGAAGAATGTGAAATAGCCACCAACACGAAAAACATTGCTTACAAGAAAATGTTGAGACAAAGGACCCGTACAGCTGTAGAAGATTATAAAATTAAGAGGAGAGAGGAAAAGAGACTCCATCAAAGTAAGAAAAGGCAAAGAGAGAGGGAAGAACTGGAGAAACTTGAAGAGCTCTGGAGGGAGAAAGAGTCAAGAGACTTCTTCAGAAGTATCAATAGAAGGAGACGTCCCCGCACAACGGTGCCAGAAATTTGTAAAGACAAGGATGGGAACATAGTTGCGTACAAGGATGGCGTCCTATCGCAATGGAAAAGTCACTTTGAGGATCTTCTCAGTTCAGCACCCAGTGCACATCACACTGAGTTACATTCAAATGAAGAATTGAAGTCGAGGAATGAAGAAGATATTATCGAGCATACTATTCCAGCGTCTCCTACCATTTGCAGAGCAGAAGCTTGGTCCCTACCAAGCTGGATTTAGACAGAGAAGATCAACTACAGATCAAATATTCTCTCTAAGAACAATTCTAGAGAGAGCAAGTTAACACCAAATTAAAACCCACCATCTCTTTGTCGATTTCAAGGCGGCTTATGACAGCATTAATCGGGAAAAACTGTATAAGGCCCTGGAAGGGTTCAGTATCCCCGATAAACTGATACGGCTGGTAAAGATGACCATGAGGGATGTGAGGTGTACAGTGCAGGTAGGTGGGCATCGAACGGAAGAGTTCTCCTCAAGAAAAAGGCTCCGCCAAGGTGATGCGTTAGCATGCCTATTGTTCAACTTGGCACTTGAGATAGCTGTGAGGGACGCTGGTATCCAAACAAATAGGACCGTTTACAATTATATGATCCAGCTTTTAGCTTACGCAGATGACGTTGACATCATAGGACGGTCGTTGCAGTCGGTCAAAGAAGAATTTTTGGCCCTAATGGAGGCTGCCAGAATGCTTGGACTGGAGGTGAACGCGGGAAAAACAAAGTACATGGTAACAGGAGAAAAACCCCTACCCGGTGAGACCATCGATGTTGGCCCCTTTAACTTTGAAAAAGTGGCCCAGTTCACTTATCTGGGTTCTCTTGTAACGCTAGATAATGCACCAGAGGTTGAGGTTAAAAGAAGAATTTTTATGGCAAACAGGTGCTTCTTTGGCCTCCGAAGAGAGTTCACCTCCCGGCTCCTAGACAGGCCTAGGACTAAGCTCCATCTATATAAGACGTTGGTTCGCCCTATCCTGTTGTATGGATCAGAAACATGGGCTATCAGTAAAAGAACTGAACAACCTACAAGTCCTTGAGAGAAAAATACTTCGACGAATTTTTTGAGGAGTTCATCTCAATGGACATTGGAGAAGGCGGACCAATAATGAACTCTATATAGGTTTTAAGGACAATGATGTCGTTATGACCTTGAAGCTTGGCAGACTGCGGTGGGCTGGTCACGTGGCTAGAATAGAGGATGAGGTGATCCCTAAGGCCATTTTGACTGAACCTCTCCACGGCCTCAGAAGAAGAGGAAGACCAAAACTTAGATGGTCGGATGGTGTGACAGCGGATGCAAGGGATATCCTGGGAGTGAGGAACTGGATGACGGCTGCACAAGATAGAAATAACTGGAGAGGGCTGGTGGAGGAGGCCAGGATTCGTCACCGAGTTGTAGCGCCGGATTGCTGAT
Source organism: Piezodorus guildinii (assembly GCA_023052935.1). Taxonomy (NCBI): domain Eukaryota; kingdom Metazoa; phylum Arthropoda; class Insecta; order Hemiptera; family Pentatomidae; genus Piezodorus; species Piezodorus guildinii. Next base: position 164,434,673 of record CM041295.1, on the reverse strand, counting down.
GATGATGATGACTCACTCTTCGACAAAATTAGAACCAGCCTATTTGCTTTTTGGAAGTACATCCTCGATTTGTCCAGTCGGCATGGATAAAAAAGGGCAATCTTGGCGAAGATAGAGAAGAAGCATTTCGAAATTCGATGAAAAGTTTTGAGAAAAACAAAGCTAGAGTGGACAAAAACAGAAGGGAGTTCGGATTCAAAGTTGGAGATTCTGTCTACGTTGAGAATGGAAGAAAGATAAACAGGAGAAAGACCGATAAAGTAAGAATCGGACCGTTCAAGATTCTCAAGAGGATTTCTACTTCGATGTATGAAGTCGGCTGTGAAAAAAATAAAAAAATATCCAATGTCTTTCAAAGCAGCAAACTGTCTCTTTTCTCTCCAAGAAAAGCCAGCTCAGGGGAGGAGGTGTAATTTCCAGCCGGTGATTTATTGTATTATTGTATATTGACTGTTATGGAATAACGTGTAATTTAATTAATCTTTACAGATTAATAAAATAAGTTTAAAAGAAACTTAAATGTAATAGAAAAAAAAAATGGAAAGCAAATATGGATTTAGCATATTAAGCTCTTAATATTTTTATTTCAAGGAGGATTTGGTTGCAGACCAGTGTGACCTTCCTAGCCTCTGCTAGAATCCTATCAATTTGTATTAGCTTTCCAAGTCAACGTCCGAGCAATAGGTAGCTATCGCTATGTAGTTGTGGAGGCATTAGCCCTACCGATCGATCGTCCCGATAGAAAATTTGGTCAGCAAATCCAACGGTAACTACATCCATTTATCACTTGAATGGGAGTGGACAGTTGTTATTCGCCGGTGGATTTCTGTGTGGTCTATTTATAACCGCGCCTACATAAATCAGTCTTCTCAAGCTATTTTAATGGTTGCCTTAAAGGTTGGTCCAGCTTATATATAAGATTCTACGACTCTCCTCGATAGAACTAATCAATTCCAGTTACTTTATTCCTTTTGGATAGTTATATCTTAAATAAGCTAATATTCAATTTGATAATATATTCATATAATATGTCTGAATATAATATTCAGTTTGTATTATTTATCTAACAAAAAATAATTTTGTATATTACACATATACAAAACATATATTGACATCGAAAGTATAAATTAGATCCTCCAATTTATTGCAATATCTTCTGAACGACTTTAATTACTACAATCTTGCAATGTGGGTCATATGTAATTAAAGCTCTCATTTGTATCATACATTAAATTAAAAAAATATATTGTGCGGGCAACACACGACTTTCACTTACCTCGGCTGTTTAAATCAATTTAAGGATTATTACATACATTAAAAGTTTAACAAAGTTAATTTAAACAAAATGTTTATTCAGTTTGGATGGAAACACATGGTTTAGATCAAATAATAGAAGAATATTAAATTTGTACGTATTATAATCAGTAAAAATGCTCTTTTAGTCACTTTAAATTACCTATAACTGTGTGTATAAGATAATGTTTTTTTTTCTAAAATCATTAGCTTTCCAGCGGTACATTATACGTCTATACGTTCCAGAAACTAAAAATTACATACAAAAAAATGTTAGCTCATTTCTCTTTTAGTTGGTTATCAAATTCCTTCACCTTATATGTTTGCTCGTTTTTTATCAATGCAAACAAGTTGACATGGAGATTTTTTTCGAATCTACAAAATTAAAGGTACTTTAGAGGAAGAAAATATCGGCATTTAAGTCCAGTCAGACTATATCAATCAGAACCAAACCTATACTATTTTGAAGGCCATTAAATTTTACATGGATGTAGGGAGTTTAATGAAAATGGTTAAAGCCGTTTTTGACAAAATGGTAAAAAAGTTGAAAATGCATGGTATAAAGTAGATGTTCCGGTCGGCCATTTATCGTCAAAATGTTCCTGTAACATCTCAGGTATAAAGTAGCACCTCCGGTCGGCCATTTATCGTCAAAATGTTCCTGTAACATCTCAGGTATAAAGTAGCACCTCCGGTCGGCCATTTATCGTCAAAATGTTCCTGTAACATCTCAGGTATAAAGTAGCACCTCCGGTCGGCCATTTATAGTCAAAATGTTCCTGTAACATCTCAGGTATAAAGTAGCACCTCCGGTCGGCCATTTATCGTCAAAATGTTCCTGTAACATCTCAGGTATAAAGTAGCACCTCCGGTCGGCCATTTATCGTCAAAATGTTCCTGTAACATCTCAGGTATAAAGTAGATGTTTCGGTCGGCCATTTATCGTCAAAATGTTCCTGTAACATCTCAGGTATAAGGTAGATGTTCCGGTCGGCCATTTATCGTCAAAATGTTCCTGTAACATCTCAGGTATAAAGTAGATGTTCCGGTCGGCCATTTATCGTCAAAATGTTCCTGTAACATCTTCGGTATAAAGTAGCACCTCCGGTCGGCCATTTATCGTCAAAATGTTCCTGTAACATCTCAGGTATAAAGTAGATGTTCCGGTCGGCCATTTATCGTCAAAATGTTCCTGTAACATCTCGGGTATAAAGTAGCACCTCCGGTCGGCCATTTATCGTCAAAATGTTCCTGTAACATCTCAGGTATAAAGTAGATGTTCCGGTCGGCCATTTATCGTCAAAATGTGTTCCTGTAACATCTCAGGTATAAAGTAGATGTTCCGGTCGGCCATTTATCGACAAAATGTTCCTGTAACATCTCGGGTATAAAGTAGCACCTCCGGTCGGCCATTTATCGTCAAAATGTTCCTGTAACATCTCAGGTATAAAGTAGATGTTCCGGTCGGCCATTTATCGTCAAAATGTTCCTGTAACATCTCGGGTATAAAGTAGCGCCTCTGGTCGGCCATTTATCGTCAAAATGTTCCTGTAACATCTCAGGTATAAAGTAGATGTTCCGGTCGGCAATTTATCGTCAAAATGTTCCTGTAACATCTCAGGTATAAAGTAGATGTTCCGGTCGGCCATTTATCGTCAAAATGTTCCTGTAACATCTCGGGTATAAAGTAGCACCTCCGGTCGGCCATTTATCGTCAAAATGTTCCTGTAACATCTCAGGTATAAAGTAGATGTTCCGGTCGGCCATTTATCGTCAAAATGTTCCTGTAACATCTCAGGTATAAAGTAGATGTTCCGGCCGGCCATTTATCGTCAAAATGTTCCTGTAACATCTCGGGTATAAAGTAGCACCTCCGGTCGGCCATTTATCGTCAAAATGTTCCTGTAACATCTCAGGTATAAAGTAGATGTTCCGGTCGGCCATTTATCGTCAAAATGTTCCTGTAACATCTCAGGTATAAAGTAGATGTTCCGGTCGGCCATTTATCGTCAAAATGTTCCTGTAACATCTCAGGTATAAAGTAGATGTTCCGGTCGGCCATTTATCGTCAAAATGTTCCTGTTACATCTCAGGTATAAAGTAGATGTTCCGGTCGGCCATTTATCGTCAAAATGTTCCTGTAACATCTCAGGTATAAAGTAGATGTTCCGGTCGGCCATTTATCGTCAAAATGTTCCTGTAAGATCTCGGGTATAAAGTAGCACCTCCGGTCGGCCATTTATCGTCAAAATGTTCCTGTAACATCTCAGGTATAAAGTAGATGTTCCGGTCGGCCATTTATCGTCAAAATGTTCCTGTAACATCTCAGGTATAAAGTAGATGTTCCGGTCGGCCATTTATCGTCAAAATGTTCCTGTATCATCTCGGGTATAAAGTAGCACCTCCGGTCGGCCATTTATCGTCAAAATGTTCCTGTAACATCTCAGGTATAAAGTAGATGTTCCGGTCGGCCATTTATCGTCAAAATGTTCCTGTAACATCTCAGGTATAAAGTAGATGTTCCGGTCGGCCATTTATCGTCAAAATGTTCCTGTAACATCTCAGGTATAAAGTAGATGTTCCGGTCGGCCATTTATCGTCAAAATGTTCCTGTAACATCTCGGGTATATACGCTTTTAAAATATGAAATTTCAATTCTATCAAAATTATCTTTTTCAAGCTAGACTTACACACACAGACCTTTTTGTGGGACTTAAATATTTGGACTCAAGGGATCCTAAAACGTGTATTTCTGTTGAAAACTGTAAAAAAGTGTGCTAAAACCAAAAGTGGTGTCTGCTTGTGAGTCGACTTGCGTAAAAATCTCTGAAACCTCCCAAGAATATATTTAAGTTGAATGTGTAATCTCAAAGGTAAGTCGAGGTCGAAAACGAAAAGATGTTACTTGTTAAACAGATCAGCGAACCAACAGTTCCCTATTATTCAATGCATTTTCCACATTTGTACGATTTTTTCATAAAACTGATTTTGATTAAACTTGCTATATCGATGTAAACTTTAATTGACTTTAATATTATGAAGGTTTCTTTCTGGTTGATATAGTATGACATGGCTTAAATACTGATATTTTAAAATTTGTTCCTCCAAAGTACCATTATTTTGTAGATTCGAAAAAATCAAACATATCATATTTTTAGCATTAATGAAACACTGGTAAATATATAAGTTGAATTTTTTTTTATATCCAAAAAAAAATTAAAGGAGTAAAACTATTTTTTTTTAGGCGATTACTTCTTTCACGCACATATATAGATATAATAATATATACAAGTATAGAAATACAGATGTATAATATACCATTGCAAAGCTAAAATTTTAGAAAAAAATGTTATCTTATTTATAAAGTTCTGAATCTCAAACAACTAATTTCATCGAGACCCAGTTTAATTCTTTAAAAATTGTTCAACTCTGACTATACTTAAAAGTTCTTAGATTGAATTTAACGTCGGAGGTAAGTGAAATTCGTGAGTAGCGAGCACCAGATTTTTATAACAAGGGTTATCATAAATAATAGAGATTTTAATATGCTTTCAAATTTGATTACTAAAGGATATAAATATAATGTACAGTAAATTATTCCCCCTTCAACGATCTTGCCAAGCGAGATGTTGGTGACCGAACAGAACTTTCAGAAAAATATCGCTATATTTGTTTTCACTATGTGCTGATGTTTTTTCCAAACAAAATACAAACAACAAACCCATAATATTTCATCTTAATTTTCTTTATTATATTTTTTATGTATTTCCGTATGCTATATTTCTTTGTAAATGTTTCATATATACTTACATTTATCTATGTAAGATTAAAAATGGAGAGGAAAACTATCAAAAGCTTGCTATCATAATTATCTGGAAGTCAAATTAATTATTTTCGAAATCTAAGACAAGGCCTAGCACTGATCCGACTAAACCCTTCTCCTATTTTTAAATTCACATTAATTTAGAATATTTTTGGAACGTTTCCTGTAAGCTAAAAATTAAAATTAACTGGCGGCTAATGTTAAGGATGGGCATTAATATCAGTATCACATAAATAATAAAATTTGTACTTGATAATAATCATCTTTTTTAATTACAAGCGTAATAAAATATATTTTTTATTATTGTTTATTAGAACTGACTAGATTATAGTTTGGTGTATATAATTACTGTCGTCCATTTTCATTATTTCATCCACGTGAACTAATTACCTATGTCTTGGAAAAAGTGTTTTCTCCCAAGTTAAGAATACACCTTGGTTTGGCGGATTTCCAATTGTCTCAGTTTAGTCAAACAGTAAAATTCCAGTCTCTAAAAAAGATCTACATGTATCTCAACGTTATTCATAAATTTACACGTTCCTAAATATAATTCAATAGAGAAATATATATAAATAAAAAAAAAAAAAATGATAGTCAATATAAGTGAAGCAATATATTTTTCCATAAAATAACTCAATATCCAATTTAAATTCATTCTTATCATAATGACAAAGTTTCTACCCCATATTAGAAAAAATTTATTGTATAAAACTCTTAATATTTTCATACACATTTATCAGAATATTATAACTATATGGTCAGATACTGCAATAATTGATATAAAATAGGACTGTCTTAGGCTAATCAGTACTGTGCCTGACCACATGATTATAATATAATACTATAATAATAATAATAATAATAGGCCTACCGAACCCGAAGGTTCGATGCCGATACCACCAAACTTCGCCTGCACAGACTCGTCCAATGTTCACCGATCAAGCTCAAGCCCCCGAGATCAGCCTTAATGCAATCCTCCCATCGACGCTTAGGCCTACCTTTCGGACGCCTACCAGTCGGTTCAGCGAATACCAACTTTCTCGGAATCCGTTCCTCACTAAGCCCAACTAATAATACTATAATACATATAATACTATAACCCAAATATAATACTATAACAAAGTTTAATTATACTATATAAATTGATAATAATTAAACGTATATATTAATTAAAATAAAGCTGTTTTATGAAAGAAGATAATGCTTCACTTATATATTGACGACAATTCAGTATATCTTACAATTATAAAAAATTATCCGCAATTCGTCACTCTGCATTTCATATCTTTACCTTCTACCTCTTTTATCTTAAACAATTTTATTTATTAAAATATTTAACTTTCCAACTGTATATTATTTATATTACTATTCTTAATTGCGAAAACAAATGAAAAAATATGTCTGCTGTTTTTTTTCTTCAGTTGGTTATTTCACATTTATTATAGATTTCACATTTATCCATATTTTATCAATGATAATAACAATAAATAGTTGAGTATTTCGAATCAAGAAAATTGAAGGCCTCCGAAGTGCCTTGAAAAATTGCCATTTAAGCCCAGTCAAACTATTTCAAATGAGGGATACCAACAAGAAATTGAAGCCTATTTAATTTTACACCAATGTAATGAGTTTAATAAAAATTGTAAGAGCGTTTTTTTGAGAAAATCGTTAATAAGTGTAAATTGCATGGTATGAAGTGGCATTTTGGGAAATTGAATTTGTTCAAAAAGTTGCTGTATTGGTCTTAAATTTGAGTTTTTAGGTTTTTGAGTTAGACTTGTCACACACAGACCTTTTGGGGATTGGTCATTAGGATCAAATAGACCTTAAAACTATTATTTTGATTCAAAAATGGAAATTAAAAATTAGACATATACAAATTGTGGGCATATATTCAACTGTAAAGTGGGCTCAGCTTTTTTTACTTTAATTTACCTATAAATAAAATATATAGTAAGGGAGAGTATTGCGATCGTTTCATTTTTCAACGGAAATACACGTTTTAGGGTCCCTTGAGTCCAAATAACCAAGACCCGAAAAAAGGTCTGTGTGTGTCTAAAAGTACAAGCTAGCCTACAAAGCCTAGCTCGAAAACGATAAATTCTATAAAACTAAAATTTCATATTTTAAAAGTGTATATCTCCGAGATATTTTAGAAATTTTTTTTATCAAAATCGCCTTACCAAAAGAGAGACTTTATGCCATGCATTTTGCACGTCTTTACGTTTTCTTAAAAACGGCTCTAACTATTGGGTTGTTTCACATGAAATGTCCGTTTTTATAGTTTCTGAAATACATAAAGGATTTTGCAGGTCTCTGTTGTTTTCTTCCGATCGTTTACATATTTAAAGTAAAGAGTTACTAATCCTCTACCTTTGCATTATAAACGTTAGCTGCCCAATCAATTACCCACTTTTTAGTATATCTCCAAATATGAACATGGAAACACGCGAATACTTTTGAACGAGTTTAAACTCGGCCATTCAGCAGGCCGCTAGAAATATTTGCAAGGCGTTTGGAGAAGGGAGTGTTAATAAATATTAACTATTTAAAATGTAAGAATAAAAAATTCTCGAAATAGCCAATATGAATACATTCATGACATCGTAACAACTTAGTGTTTCAAGTAGTGTTGTTAATTAGCTTTGTTCGCAGGTAAAAACAAATTAGGTTAAAAAAAAATGTTTTAGGGCAAAGATAAAAAATATAACATACCAAATAGACATTAATAGCATCATTATTTCAAACTAAGAATCAAGTTGGAAAGCTAATTATTAAATTGAAATGTCGGAGTCACCTGTGTCATAGTGGCAAGCATAACAGTCTTCTATGCTCAAGGGGGTTCAAACCTGCAGGTGGCTCTAGGATTTTTTAATGGGAGTTACAAAGCCTAATTAAACATAAAGCCATCATTTAGGACTCCAACTGTAGCATCGTCCGATTAGCAACAATAGCATACTCGTAGAGTGACGTTAAATGGATAAACCAACAAATTGAAACGCTGATAGAAATACCAATTACAAAAACAAATGGAGGGTGTAAAATTTTACTTAGTTAATTAGGATCTTATTATCCAAATATCTTTTCTTGTTTGAATAGTAAAATTCTAGTTGACAGTAGAAGGTATAGCAGTTGTTTTAGGTGCGGTCAGCTAAATGAAACACATAAATAGTTAGTAAGCCTTATATTTAACTAGTGCCGACATTTTGGCATACAATTTAGGGCTGATTGTGTTTTGAATGCTTTCAAAGGTTGCTGCACATAAAAATAATCCTTTATTTTGATTGATGGCCTCCCACCAAGCAAATTCTTTCATTCATATTTCTCATTTGATAACTCCAAGCGCCTATATGAATGCTTATTAGCTCATATGATCAATAAGGTCTAAGTTTCACTTTTCAAAATTTTATGGCAACGTTTTAACGATTGTTCAATTTAATGGCATTTATTTAAACAAAATCTTAATATATTTTATAAGATTTTGAATTTTTTATATAACGAAAAAGCTGTGTATTTTAATCTACTCCCTGTGTATTTTTTTGTGGAATTTTCTTTTAGATTGTAAGGTTTATAAGATTAACAGTATACTGCGTGTTCGCAGCAACTCAGGGAAGTTGAACCGTCACTTGCATTCGGGATTTTTTTCTTTCTCTCACTATATTTATATTTCAACCAAAATGTTATTAATATCTAGTTTATCTGTTACTGGCAGACCTTCTTCTTGATTATGTACTTTTAGGGTCAAATACTAATCAAGTGCTATATGAAGTCTGGCGCAGATAAATTTAAAAAAAATTTTAATTATTTTTAATTATTGCATTAATTTCGAATGTTGAATCAATTATATCAAAAAATTTATTCAATTAACTGATGAAATGAAAAATTTAAGTATGAGGTAATAGTGGAATAAAATTAATACATTTTGTCCGCTAGGAATAATATACAAAGAACAAAATAAGTTTTTCTGACTTAATTCAGATACATTATTAGCTAAACAGAAAAAAAAGAAAGACATATATAAAATAAAAACTATTAATACGTAATTTCTCAAATTGGTATAATCAGGATTGATTAAATTTTTGCGGAACATTGATCTTTAAGGAGATGGAGAAATAAATTGTGTTTGAAAGCGGTTAGGGACGAAACGTTACGGAGGAAGATGGGTAAGGAGTTGCTAAGTACAGGCGATGAAGGATTTTTCAAAGGAAGCAGTTCTATGAGAAGGTAGGTTGAGATCTTCTCTTTAGGGTAGGTATGGAAGAACGAGGAGTGAGGAATTGAATGATATGGCAAGATATTCTGCTTCTTAAGGAGAATACGAGTAGGTATTTTCTTCGGAAATCTAAATAAATCCAGCATACCAGTGAGAAATGTGAGATGGTAAATAAATCTTATAAAGTAGTTGAATAATTTTTATAGTCTCATCTCGTTCTCACCGGTGTCCTCAGCATCTATTAACAAAGTAGGAGAGAATAAGACAGGATACTAAGAAATGACGGGTACTTCTAGGAAAAGAGTAACAGAAACGAAGGAGTTGTTTGAGATGGATAGAGATTGATTTTCTGGTAATTCTGGAAATATAGTGGAGCTATGTTCTTGAACAAATGAACATAGCCTTTGTTTTCGCTGGATTCAGGCTATGTTTTTTTTTTTTTTTTCCAAAGTCCAGCGGTTTATTAGTTTTATTTAGTTTCTTATTCTATAAATTGTTATTAGATATACTTGAGATTGTTGTCTTTTTTTATTACAGCTATTGGAAAGTAGTCTAAAGAAGCATTAGAAGACCAACGCAAGGGTGTAATATTCATCATAGACCAAAGAAGGCAATATTCATTTATCGATAAGAATATGAAATTAATAAAAGTGTTTCTTCTTATTTTAAGATTCCTATTTATGAACTTTTAGTAAAATAAAAATATCCTCTAAAAGCATTTTCAAATTCCCAGATCGTTAAAAAAAAAGTAAAGTTTCAACCCGATAATTTCACAACAGAAGTAGTTTATGATGAGCTCCCTCGCTTCTGAAGTTTTCATGACTCTGTGTACACTAAAGTTTAAAAAAAATGTCTCTAAAAAATTAATTAATCACTTTTTGAATTTCATTTTTATGAGAAAACAAAACGGCACCTTTCATTATTGCTAAACCGTTTAGAGGACCATGAAGACGAATGTTTAAAATTTGGCAAAGATTGGTCCAATTGTTTTCACGGTAAAAGGTTTAAATTTTTTTTTGGTTATTTGTTTTTTATATTGTAACTTAAATTATCTTGTACTATTTACCTTATATGTTAAACAACACAGAATATTTGTGGTATGCCTTAAAAGGCCTAGAGCATGTATACTGTAATAAGTAATCCATTTCCATCGAAGGTAAATAAAATTAATCTTCTACTCACGTTAATGATAATTAAATTAATATTAAGCCATCCTCAGCTATGAAACAAATAGTAAATGGAGATGGATTAAGTCACACCTAGATTATACTTGAGTCATATCAATGTAATTTCTGATATAATGGAATATCACAGAAGCGTTGCTATAACCAAAACTCCTTTTACCAAATACTATACTAGCCGATTCATTAGAAACTAACAATAGCCTACAATTTTGAAAGTAGAAATAAATAATGGTAAAGTGATGCTGCCAAGTAAAAACTAACAAAAATCCTTAAAAACTTAAATAATAATGACTAATTTAAAAAAAAATAATAGTCTTTCAAAAGCCTTAACTGAAAGATCCTAGTAGTGAGTAAAAATAAAGATAAGTATTTATTTTTAAGCTTGAACTCCGTGGTTCGTTCAGATGTTAATATTTGTGTGTTAACTTTATTTCTTTATTTAAAGAAAATACTTCATTTTTTAAATTTTACTTTGAAATTTTAGAGACTTACATTTTTCGTGAAGAAATAATAAAGTCTAAAAAAGAGGTATGGCAATTTCCACTTTCCATCTCTATTTGCTCATTCCTGATATGTGAACGCGTTTATAAAATTTTAAGGAAACTGATTTGGAATATATTAATAACATGGAAGATAAGTGCTAAAAGTGCTCGAATGTAAAATGGAAATGTATCGAATAATTCATATATATATATATATATATATATGATAGAATGATAATAGAAATAATATCTACCTATTTTGTGAATATAAAAATGAAATGAAATAAACTACATTTCTCATTCTTTGTGTGTCAAAATAAATGGAATACGTGAGTTAATTTTAACTTCTAGGCTAAAGTGATTACTACTTTCATCTCCAAAGTTAATGTTAGAAGTTTATGTTTTAAAGACACAGTATAAACTCTCTTAAAGGATAAAAAGAGGATGTCGATAAAACTTAAAAAGAAAATTTTAAGCTGTCTGAAAAGTGCCAGCGACGGAATACATTGCGGTAAATCGTTGTCGGAAAATAAAACAGTTTTATCCTTCTTTAAAAAGCGTATCTAATGGTTAATTATTTTTAAGAGGCTTAATTATCCAACAATTAATTTTAAATTTAAATGTTTGTCACATTTCCCATACTCATAAAAAGAAACCGCGCTTAATAGATTTTTTTATGGCACCTCAATTTAAAATTATTTTTAGTTTCCTTTGGTAATAGCACTTTTATTTTGTTTTAATATTTTTAGAAATGATACTTTGCATGATCGAATCTATTTACGATTAGACTTCATAATTAATGTTTATTTTTTAATTATAATAATTAAACGATTTATTTATGAATAATTTATTGATAAATTAATATACTATTTATTTTTATTACATTAAAGTCACACAAAACTAATATGAAAAGATAAAGATGAAAAAGTCCACATCATTAATAGAGCTTAAGAAAAATTTTCCGTTCTCAACTATATCTCATGTTCGCTAGTTCTCCCTCATCACACTACACTTCTTCGCAGTACTATCAAATCTTAATCTTTTCACCTAATCACTCCTTCCACAATTTGCGAATGTACCAATCCAGTCATAGGTCCGAATTCGTGTACTTTGTTTGTGCTCTATTCTTTCCATGCTAATCTTCTCTGTATCGTTCCAATTTTAGTATATGTACCGCCGAAGCGAGTTTTGACCATTATTATTATTTTCTGTATATATAGTATGAATGTGGTCTCTTATCAATATTATTATTGTTCATTTTGTAACAAATTGTAATATATCTCAATAAAGAAATAAAAAAAAAAAAAAATTCTTTCCAAAATCCAAAATATCTACATTCCTGCGAAGTCCAGGATCTTAGTAAATCTATCTCTTAACAAATTGTATCCTGGTTTTCTTAAAGCACTTTTTTGGGCGACATTGAACATTAGACATGTAAGGCAAGCAATTATTTCTCTGCCATTTGCGAGTCAAAGATCTCAATTATGTCTTCCTGAATACACTGTTCGTTTATGCTTCCTTCATTCCAGCCCTAATCGTTAGCTTCACTTATATTCCCATTTCAAAACGATACTAATCCAGCACATTTGTAAATGTTCTATTATAGATGTTAGGATATTCCTGGTGGTGAAAATCTAAATTTTCCTCTCGTGAAGCCTGTCTGGTACTTTGAAATATTTTTCTCTGCTAATTAGAGCCATCTCATATTAGGGATCTTATGAGATATGTCTCGAATAAAAGATATACCTCGAAAATTACGACAATCAAACACATGACCTTCTAGTCAATCAGGCCTTACTGATTTATAACATTCTACAACTGGTTTGTACCATTCTAGGGGGTTTTAGAGATGTCCAGACACGTACTATGTGAGTTATAGAGGTATTTGACTGAGAAGTGAGAATAGACTTCCCAAACCATTCCGCAGGGTATCCATCCTTTACGTAACTTTACATTTTTTTTAGCTTTTCCTCTATATCACTGGAATCAAACTCGCTTTTCAACTGCCACATCATAAAAATAGCTCTACTACTGTTTCAGGAATGCATGGTTTTTGTAATTTCCTTCGACAAATGTTTCGTTTCATAATTGTTCTGGAAAAATTCCTATTTGTTGGCTTCTTGGTCTGGTTTTTTGTTTTCACTGCTGGTTGCGTTCTTTTCCCTTCCTCTGGACCTGTATTCCTTCACACATCTTCTTGGCTCTCCCCGTTGTAACATTGATCAATAAACATGGTTCTATGTTTTCCATGTGTTATTCTTGGTTCGACTATGGTATCCAAACACAGCGATGGTAGTTCTTCCACAGCTCTTAAGAAGTTTAAAGAACTTCCTGGCACACAGTTTTAAGTAAATGTATACTGAAAGTAACACTACTTGGCGTTTAATTGTGACGGACCCTATGCTTATGTCGAATAAATTGAAAATTAAAAGAGCTAGTTGGATTTAGCACTCTGCATCGGTGGATCAATATCACAAATATAAAACGCTATTATCAGAAAGAGCATATTTCAAAGACTTCTGGACCTTGCTATTAGAACAAATAAAGAAAAGATAAATTATATGGCATAAACACAATTTTCCATTGTGGTTAAACATACGAATGAATGGGTATTGTGATAATAACTGGCCTTAGATGCATTCCTTTAAAAATGTCATGTTTGTAACTGCGGTTCATGTCATGCTGATGCTATACGTTTCAACTAAAATAAACCAATGAGAGAAGTTGGTTGAGGGTGCAGTCAATTTAACACACAATTAAGCGTAAACTTAATTTATGTCAATCAATGGTTGACTGACGCCTTCTCAGCTCACACAACCACCCTGAAGAAAGCCTATAATTTGGGCCGAAACGTCGGCACCAATAAATTAAGTTTACGCTTAATTTTGTGTTAAATTGACTGCACCCTCAACCAACTTCTCTCATATATACACACAGTCAACCATTGTCACTTCATAAAATAAACCAAGTTTGGTGAATATTAAAGTTCAAGAAAATACAAAACAAGTGAGAGTTTTATAATTTAGATTTTTATTTGTTTCGGATTATAAATTATTATGAAGCGTGCCATAAATTGTTTCAAATGAAAAAGCACAATTTTTAGTTTATTTCAAGATACTTTTCTGGGTTTAGTTAAAGATATTTTATTTGGATGGATGGTTAATTAAAGATCCGTTTATATTCCAATTCTTTTTCAATAAGGAAAATAATTGGCTACATAATCCGTACATACCGATTGCTACAAACTACTTTTATAAAGACTTGCAGTAATCGAAACAAAAAAAAAAACATAAAACAGAATCGACAAAGTAGAGGCGGTGGCGCGTTGACAGTAACTCGGGCTTGTTTGTTCTGACGCTAGATAGGTCGAAAAGTTCTCCCCACCACTGGATAAGCTCTTCTTCCCCTTTTTCATCGCATCTTCATAACCTCACTATTTTTTAAGGGCATAAGGCAGATCATCAATTTGGCCAAGATATGCAATGTGATTGGATTTACGTAAAGATGAGACGGTGTGTAAAAATAAAGAAATAATAAATGGAATGGGTGTGAATCAGAGGGGGTGGGGGTGGGTTTGAGGCTATTCATAGGTGAGGAGGGTGTGTGGAGGGGAGAACCTTATTTACAAGAGCTGCAAGCTTTGAGAGGGCCAGTAGTAAAGTAATAGTGGTGAGGTGTATCCGTCGGCTGCAACGAATTCTTTCGACAGAAGGTAAGGCTAGCATGATAAAAAATAAAATACAGTCTTTCAATAAGCAACATATATATGTTTTTTAAATTCTTTAATTAATTTCAAATTTCAATATTTTAAATTCAATAATTTTGCTATCAACTACATTAAAGTGGAAAACTGATAGTAGCAAAATAAATATACCTCATGAATAAACATATTGAATTTTTTTTTTTTTTTCAATATTACAAAAATGGTGAAGCTTGGTTCAACTATAACTTGATAACCATGAGTGGTTGTACCAGCTTTCGAATTTAAATTTTTTCCTATACCGTAAACTATTAAGCATTCAATTTATATTTTAAGTCTGCAGTAATTTTAAATTGAAATATAGATGTATGTAGAGTAGCTAATGAGTGATAATGCATTAGTGTTTATTTATGAAAATTGTTTATAATATATTTTTTTATTGGATTAAATAAAAACTTGACGTGGTTTAAAAACTTTAACAGTAACGAAATATTATAACAACATTAGGTATTATTTTCTCTAATAATTTTAATACAATTTTACTATCTTAAACAGTTTAATTGTATATCATTGAATTTTATAATTTAATAACCTTTATTAACCACCTCATCCATATATCAGTAATAATTTGTTAGTATTAAGGTTTTAGAATTTTACAAATCTTCTTTTAACCTTTATTATTTTCGAATCTTTTAACAATATTATTTCATCAAAATAAGCTACTGTACAAAAGATTTATCACTATTTGTTACTGTTAAATGTTAATATATGAATGCTTTTTATTTTAATTTTAAAAAAAACAAAAAACAAATAAATGGTGTGATTTTTTTTAAATCTGTAAAACTTAATTATAAGTTATGTTTTTATTTTTATGATTATTTGTAGTTTCACAAAAGCACTTTAGCTAACATTAAACAAATAGAACAGTAAATAATACATTATTTAGTAAATCATCAGAAGAAAGAGATATGGGTTCAAACTTGTAAAATCCTTCTAAAATTTATACCCTTTAGGCTCTATCACATCCCCAGAAATTTTTTAACGCAATAGTCCTTTCTAGAAAAATAATATAATAAACAATATACAGTGAATTTTCAAATAAATATAGAGTTTCAAAGACCATAAAAGGTATATACTTACTTGCGGCAGGATTTAGTCTAGTTACATATCAGAAAATAATGCAGAAAATGCACCAAATTGGCATCAATTATTGTTGTGAAAGAATTTGAGATATATATTTCATAATTACCATATAATTTTTATGTTCGTTAGAAATTTAATCTAAATTCATTTAATTTAGTTTTTAAAAATACCTAATTTTATCAATTCTTGAAAACATGGGTATACATGTGAAACAGGAGAAAACGAATGATGTGCCTTAGTTGCATTTCCTTCGTTGTTGTTTTTTTTTCATTCTATTTAATTAAAAAAAAAAAAAAAAAAAATTTGGAAATCTGTTCTAAAGAGGTTTTCCTAAAATAACTTTTATGTCATCATCTTACCAAACATAAATATGATCTCAAAATACTTTTCAATTTTATTAATATCATTATAATTTTAAAAATATTTCTTATAATCAGTTTCTTTTTCTAATTCGTTAGAAAATTCATATTATTTGTTAAAATGATACGTCGGTTAGTATTTTTACATATTTAAGAAGTATTTGTTTCTTCATATATTGTATATGTAAAAAAAAAAAGAAGCGAAATAACACTTTCAGGAGATCCAAAAACACAAAACCGCTTCCCCTTATTCCGAGGTGCTCTTGGATGAATTTCATAGTTATTAAATAAAATTAATAAACACATAAATATATGAAATATTATCAATAAATTAAAGAAACATTTACTATGAACATATATATTTTCTTACTTAAATTTAAGTCTAATGTAATTACTTAAAATTAAGTAGCATGTATGCAAGAATTATCTATAATTAATATTTAAAAAAAGGTAATAAAGGAAAAAAATATTAAATTTTTAAATAAAAGTGTTTTAAAAGTAGTTTATGTAGTTAGATATTACCAAAACTAGTTCGGTTGACATTTCTTCGATTCTTAATTCTTCACTGTTGGATCGTAACACAATAATTCTTTCTACAAGAGCGTTGTGTAGGATATACCCATTAAATACTCCGGTATTTTATAATATGAGAATTATCAAGAAATTTGTTTATTCCATAATTTTGTCTTTTATATACATAAATTGTAAAAGAATAAATTTAAAAAAATTCAAAAGTATTTACTTCATTTTTATTTTTTTTTTTTTTAACGCTAATATATAAGTTCACGAAAATAAAATAATTAAGCTAACAATAAATGTAAATATAAATGACTCATAAATTTAAGCTATCCGACTTATTTAATTTTCTGCTATTTTTTTTTCACATATATTTGAAATAACTTGATAAACAATAATTATCACCATATTATTTAATATATCTGTAAATTCTTCAAATTTTTCCAAAATTTTGATATGCAAAATCTATTCATTCAAGTCAAAAAAGCATGTATCATATTTTCTCTTTTCTTAAATTTTATTGTAATTATAATTATTCTTTAAATTATTAAGGAAATTACTCGGAAAATATGAGATGGTGATGCGATGGATAGGGGGTGGGGAAGCGGGACGTATTTTAGTCGCTGGTCACCTGAGAGCCCCTCCCTTCACGCCAGCTCCAAATTTGGCTTTGATTCTTCTTGGCATCTTCTCAGCTCTTGGCTTCCTTCAGCCATCCTCCCTCTTCTGCATAGCAACAATTTTACAATGCACTAGTTCTATTAATTATATTTTCAGTAAGCTTCTAATTAACATTGATTGCTTCAAAGGGAAAACTTTTTTAATGCTTCTATAGGTTAGAATAGTGGTCCGCAGAGAATGCCCAGAGGTCCGCAAGATATCATTGGAAAATAATTTTAAATTATCTTAATTAAATATATTTGCCAACACTTTAACAAAAATCACTCACGCATTGCATAGACACATTAAATTGCGGGATGTAACTTAGAGTGAATAAGTACCTAAATTCTATTTATAAATTTTATTAATTCGTTGATAATAGTTTCGCGGATCGTATTCGGTTCTTAGAGCCTGGACCTAGTATATACCATCTTAGAATATCTTTAACAGTATGTTTCAATCGTCGTCACTAAATGGCTAGTCCATTATTTCAATAACAAATGGTTTCTGTTAGTCGGATACAACTTAAAATCAAGACGATGATTTGCAATAAGTATTGATTGCAATCCCTTTTAGGAAATATTCAGTTATTTTTTATTACACTAATTTACTTATGAAAGAGAATGCTTTACTGTGCTTGAATGGGGTGAAATTATATATAAACTTAGTACTTTTTGGAAAGAACTGAAATTTAAAAAAGTACTTTAAATGACTTGTATGTTCTTTAGATGAAACTGGGTGATGGATTTATATATATGTATGAGGTTTCTCTCTCTCTCTCTCTCTCTCTCTCTCTCTATATATATATATATATATATATATATATATATATATAATATATATATATATATATATATAAATATATATATATATATTTTATTTATTTATTTATTTTTTTTTTTTTTAATTTAAAAGGTCCGTGCAATGGTATTATTGGATAAAGGAGTCCGTGAAAAGAAATTGTTGGGAACCATCGCTTTAGAAAATAATCGGTTTAAGGATGTTGTATAGCAAAAAGACAGACTACTCCAACACAAGGTTCCCTTCATCTTCGAGATCAGATTTCATCTTGCAAGAAATGAATGAGATGATTTTGAGATATCACTTTAAAATGTTTACCACTTCAGTTATACACATAGAAACAAAAATTGAAATATATTTGTAGCTATAAACTTCGAATCTCATATTGTTTCAGATAATCAGCGAAAATGCCTTTCAAGCCAGCAGAGAACCCTAAATGCCCAAAATGTGGCAAATCCGTCTATGCCGCAGAAGAGCGAGTAGCCGGCGGTCTGAAGTGGCACAAAATGTGCTTCAAGTGTGGTAAGTAATAAAAAATATATTACTTTATAAAAGCCTCTATGGACCTATTTATTTGGGAGCTATTATCGAAACTGTAATTATTTGATAGTACAAAAACCTTTACCGCAAAAATCCAAGGGTCTTATGAAGGGTTCATTATTCAGTTGGTACGTGCTGTTTCTCGGTCAAAAGTTGACAAACTGACTTTATCCGAGTTCACGCATAAACACCAGATTTTACCGCTAAAATACCTGTTAACCTAGTGGGACGTATAAATATGTCAAACTTATACAAAATCTAATATATGTACTTCCCCGTATAAATAAACGAAAAAGTATATAATTCATTGTCTTTTCATTTATTATAAGCATACAAATAAATAAGTAATAATATGAAATTATGTTATTAAGATTTTCCTTCCATTATATGTCGCGTAGTTAAAATGGGTATTCCCCGGTTTACAGATTAGTTAGCCGTTCTAGAGAGGCTAGGTGAGCCTAAGGACGGTCTCCTGACCCTAAGGTCGACCGACGGCTGATATAACCAACATAAATCGTTATCTGCCACAGCCGGACTAAAAATCGCTCTAATTATTTTATAATGAAATTATAATTATTTAATTTAAGTTATATTTTATCTAAATATAATTATAATAATAATATGCGTATAAATCTGAGAGATAAGCTCAGTATACTTCATAGTTCAAAATTATTTTAGCGAATTTTCTGTTATTACAACAATTGATCATAATAGTTTTTTTTTTCTTCACAATTTTGAGGTAGGTGTATGTATAAACACTGAATATACCCGTAGTTATGTCTTGTTTAATTTGACATTTGACTGCTTTTAATTGAAATATTCTAAGTATCATTGGAAAAGTGGAATATTTCACAATTACAATGCTTTTTACTGTTACTCTTATTGTTATTGAAGGAGAAACTTGACCAGTTAATAGGCTACTGGTGCTTTTGGTCAATCCTTATGACCAGGATAAGTTAATAATCAGGTTTATTAACAGGTTAACATACTTTTATAACTAGGAATGCCAAATTCATTAACTGAGATCTTAACAAATAAATAATAACTAAAATGTGTGAAAATTTAATTTAAAGCATTATAGGAACCCTACATTAACTAGATCAGTCACTTTGTCATAAATATTTTTATTCTCATTTTTTTTTTTTAAATATGTATTTATCTTACATTCTGTTACTGAGACAGATTGTGAAATAATAGGTAATTCAATGAACTATAAACATAATTTAGCTTGTAGCAGAGGTTTTATTTAACATTCTCTTCCAAAGGCATGTGCGGGAAATTCTTGGACTCCACCAACTGTGCAGAACATGAAGGTGAACTGTACTGCAAGGTGTGCCACGGAAGGAAATACGGACCTAAGGGCTATGGGTTTGGTGGAGGTGCAGGATGTCTCAGCATGGACAAAGGAGAACAATTTGGCAATGCTGAGGCGTAAGTACCAAATACATTTTATTTCATGTATAATACACCACAAACACACAACTGATATGTATTTTTTACATAAATTTAATTTAAATATTTAAGAAAATGTATTTTAAATAGAATTTGAATTTTTTTATTTAAACACATTGGAGTAAACAGTTCATGTAATGACTTATAGGAAAGGGCATTTTCCTTATGATACCATTAGGATCCCAATTATATTTTATTAAATGATAAAAATATTTAAAAATTACATGTGCATAGAAAAAAAAAAAAAAAATTGATTTTTTTTTTTTTAATATTATTATGTTTCCCCTATTTATCATCACAAGATTTTCCTAATTAAATGTTAGGAAAGTGCTGTGAAATTACTAAGTAATGATCAATGCATGACACCTTTTTTCCCTTTTTGTTCCCAGTCACTAAACTCCAGGATGCCAACGGATCGCACTTCCCTACACCCCACATTTTCTATAATTTTTAAGAAGAGAGTTACAATCTTATATTTTTCTAGTTCACATATATAAATTTATATATATTTTTTTTCATAAAACGTCTTATGTATTTAAATGTATCTTTTTGTTTTGTTTTTTAAATTTAAATTGGGGTTATCAAAATTGTTATGTAAAATATCTGAATAAAAGATTATAAAAATTACAATGATTTTTATTTTTGCATAGCAAAATATTCCAATTTCATAAAGTACTGCCTTGTCAGTATCTCTTAGGTAAATTACTATTTTGCAGAAAATTATAAACCTTCATTAAGGTGGTGAAAATACACATAAATCAGTATATATATAAATATGTGTGTCATAACGAATGTATTTTATTTGTAACAACATAATGATTAACAAATCGTGAAGTCTACACAAAAGGAATCGCTTCAAATATTGCTTGTTCGCTTACCAAAGCTTAATGCATAAGGTTCTCAAAACACATATTTAAGTTATTTTATCTGTAATAAAATATTTACTTCTTCCAGCCTTTAATATCTAATGTGTTATGAGAACCACCGTGTAAAATATTGCTTTTATGTCTTCACAAAATTAGCACTTTTCCATGAATTTACACATGTAGATTTACCAAAATATATTCATGTTAATGCAATTAATTTTAGATTTAATCATTTACAAAAAAATCACAGTCATATATATATATATAAAGCACTATGGCAAAGTTATCAACAAATTATTAGTAAGATGTATTTTTCGCCTATAAAAAAATTTAAACTTCAAACCATCAATTGCTTTAAGAATTCTAGATAATTACTATACCCATTCAAAATTAGATCTAATTAAATTAACTATATCATTAATCATCCCTTATGCATAAGCTTTTGGTTTAAGCCTAATACAACTGTAAATTGTTATTTTATATTGAAAAATTCTTATTGTAATGTCATAAACAACTTTATATTCCACCTCTTAAATTTCCTGTCCCTTCTTGGAATCATCGCCAAAAACTATTGACTCACCTGAAAACAAAGCAGGGATAACTCATCATGGTGAGAATCATTTGAATATCAGTGGCTGCATGGCTAAGGCTTACATAGGAATATATATTTATATATGTTTTTATGTTTTCTTTGCTTAATGTAATAATATTATTTGTAAATTAACCGTCCATGCTAATTGTTTTAACACTCTAATGAATTAACTTTTCTAATATTCCACCTTAAATAAAATTAAAAAATGTATCACAACAAATACTATAATGTATTTACATCTCCATAATTTTTCTAATTATCTTCCCCTTGTTCATTAACATAAAAAAGAATATATTACAGCGAAATTTAATTAGTAACATTAAGATTAATTTGAAGGATGTTATTTTTTCGTTCCTGACATATTTCATGAATTATGTGGTTGTCTGCAAATGTTAACTATCAGAAACTTACATTTTTTTTAATCTATTAAAGTGGGGGTTGATCTGATGTATCTATCAACTAATGCTAAAAAATGTATCTATTCTAATTGCTTATTAAGGTAAGGAAAATGCCCTCACTTAAAATATTCAGTGACAGTTATTTCTTAATTTTAAAATATAACACTTCCTTGTTACAAAATCATTCACTGAATTTCATTGAGTGGCTTACTTTGTTTTATTCTACTTACTTAATGTAATTAAATTATTTTGCAGCTTTCTGCAATTAATCATCGCTGGATATTTATGCTTAAATTATAAGTGTTTGAATTGGTGTGTACAAATTCAAAAATCTTATAAAGCTACGCAGAACTAATATCACTTCACATTTTATAAATTAATTCATTAATATAAATTAACACTTTTTTCATTCTTTTCAATTTGCTTATAACATGATTTATCTTTTATTTTGTATCTAATTTTTTAAATTTTTGGTGCTATTATTAAAAATAAAAAATAAAATAAAGAAAGGAAATTATCTGTAATATTTTACCTTATACAATAAAATATTTACTCCTTGGAAACTATCTTTTTTTTATTTTTTTTAAAGTCTTTATTTTTTTAAATAAAATTTTAATACAAATCACACTTAACACACATAATTAATTTTGGCATTTATTTATTTTTTTACGAATACTAAATAATTTAATTTCAATAATATGAATGGGTTAGGGGAGCATCTAGAGGAGCTATGCCTGTTCGAGCAATTGCTAAAGCGCCAGAAGGAGAAGGCTGCCCAAGGTGTGGTGGTTATGTTTATGCTGCTGAACAGATGCTAGCTAGAGGAAGGGTGAGTATTAGAATATTTTATTTTTTATTATAAAAATTTGTATTAGTATTTGTATCATTGAAAAGCAAATCACAAATTAGTCATAAAAAATCTGGTTTTCCTGAATTGGTAATTGAAAACGGTATCGCATAAAAATAATTTAATATTTAAAGTAGACAATGATAACAGAAATGGACATAAAATAATGAAACATATTATGGCAATACATATTATTATAAATGTAATAGTTATTATAAATGTACATTAAATAACTCTCAGTTTACATCTTTAGTATAGGATTTTTTATATTTAAAGATATAAAATTATTCTTAGAACATTATGAATTAGGAATCACAATCATGTATAAAAAATTTATATTAAGATTTATAAACTTAAATTAATTTAATCGTAGTATAAATAATTGATGACCAGAGTCTAAAAAAAAAAAAAAAAAAAAAAAAAAAAAAAAAAAAAAAAAAAAAAAAAATTGTTAGTAAAACTAAACCTAAACGTGGTAATAGACCAATCAAATTTAAAATATGAGGATTGATTTTGTGATTTTAATATACTGCATTTAGTGCTGAGTTAGAGTAATTCCTCAAGTTACTTATATCAAAATGATAAATTCAAATGTTTTGAATAGGGCTTACACCAAATTTGATTATCATAGGTAGTTTCCAGGAAATATTAAATGTTCTAAGAGCTGATAAGCTCAGCAAGAACTATATAACACTCTTTCTTAAATTTTATTTACTTATTTCTGTTATATTACATTAATTAATTCCACAAACATCTCAGTCGTTCATGTTGGAAATCAAATTCATAATTCAAACTTGTAATACCATACATATTGATAGAGAGTGGGAGGGAGAAGGGGGTTCTATTGATTATTTGCAATCTGCTATCAAAATAAATAAAAACTTTTTTGTGAGACAAATATTTGTGTTATAGTAATAGAAATAATAATATGTATGTTTTGCTGTCAAAAATACAAAATTATGTTGCTAAGTGATTGAAGTAACTGAACGATTAAAATAAAATTATGAAAATCTACTCGTTAAGGAATATTTTCACTGACTATGACATAGGGTTGGCACAGGAGCTGTTTCTACTGTGTTAGATGTAAGCGCACACTAGACTCTTTGGAACATTGTGATGGACCTGATAGGGAAGTTTATTGTCGATGTAAGTTCTAATTTCGTTAAGTTTATGATATACATGGCATGACGATCTTCTGCATTTGACTTCATTGTCTGAATCTTTTTGTATGAAACTCCTTTGATTATCAAGCATGAATTTCAGTTAGCTCGTTATATTTTGAATTTGATATCTTATAAGCATAAAAAATAAACCTTCCCTTCATTAATCTTATGATAATAGTTTTTAAATAAATTCTTAAAAATCTATTATATGCTCATATTTAACACTGACATGCATAGTGTTATAAAATCTAAACATCAATCCAATGTGCAGCTTACAGAATAATTAATGTTTCAATAAGTTATATTTGAATTCAATTGGTGGTAATTTGTTTAATTTTCAATATTATTTAATTTTATATTGTTTTTCATTATTCAAGCATTATAACAGAAGAATTACAGAAAAATAGAGGTTCAGTTGTCAGTACAATACTTTTATAGTTAACATTTAAAAAAAAAACAACATTTGAAATATACATCAATCTTATTTACACACACACTCAATTACAAATAAATACACCCACATATATGTATATAACTTAAAGGAAATCTAAAAAACAAAAAAAATATTGAAACATTTTAAGAAAAGTTACTTAATGTTATAATATTTCTTTCCCAAAGGTTGACCAATTGTTTGTTCATTTAATATATATGTGTATTACCTATAATTTTATTTTTTAATTGATGTGCAAACATGTAAACTTATTTTTGTAATTTCCGTTTGGTGCATGTGCATGGTTTCAGGGCTGGCATAGGGAGTGTTTTAAATGTGCTGAGTGTTCGAAACGACTGGATTCTGTCAATTGTTGTGAAGGACCAGACAAGGATATTTATTGCAAAGGTATAATAAACTAAACTAATTGATTAAATTTTCAAGAAAATAGCACAACAAAATTTCATTTTCATTTTGAAAAATGAAACAAAGTCTTAAATAAACATTTTTTCAGCTTCAATCAAGGAAAACCAACTGAAAACAAAGATTTCATTAAAACAATCCATTTATTTTTCTGAATTCTCAATAGATTTTAAATATCTGAACATTTTTTTTTTTTTCAAAATGAATATCCTTTTAGGAATAGTATTTTCAATATTTCCAAAATATTAAATACAGCTATTTGAAAGATCAAAAGAGTCACCATAATATCATTGCTGTCAGTTACTTCATTAGGAAGAATCCTCCAACTTTTTTTTTTTTACTTAAAGAATTTTAGATTATTTTGGGGGTTTTAGTTCCAAATCAAAATTCATTAGCAATACCTATCAGCAATGAATGTGCTTTTAGTTAGCATTTCAATCAGATTCTATTAACAAAACTCTATTATATAAATATATGTATTGACACACATAGATAGATATTAAGGAATCTAGTTTATATGTTACTAAGAATTTGTTTGAAGAAAAATTCATTATTGAAAAATCTCTATTTCTGAATTTAGATGCAGGTTTGCTATGTATATAAATATGTCAAAAACTATAATTGCTGATCATTAGGAGAGTCTTAAAGGTATTAGGCATACTTCATAATTACTTTTATCTTCTAATTTTTGGGTATTTTTATTAATATATATTTTGCTCAAAAATCTAATCGGGAAAGTGTTGTACAGTTCATTTTTTTAATTTTTTTAATGCGCAATAAAATTACTGGTCATATCCAAGGGCTAATTGAATTAGTTGGATTATCATGTTTCATATAGACTCTATTTTTTTTTATTTATTTATTATTTTTTTTGTAATACTTTATATAATAAAATCACATTAGTTGTATGATATATTATTTAAAGTTGACATATTTATCAATGTAACATATTCTATAGTATAATGTTATTGATATCAACACACATTCTTTTAAAACATATTTTTTTAAAATATGATAGTGTAAGAACATAACGTTGTTGCTTCGAGGAATGACTTTATATCAATATATTCAAAATCTTTGAAAATTACAACCTACTGACTTAATGAAAGTTATGTACCTTAAAAAAAATTGATTTTATTGATATTTGATTTTCCAAAAGATATGATCTTGAGTTAATATTTCTTTATTTTTAGTTCCGGTACAAATCTATTTTTCTAATTTTCTTTAAATTCTTTCCTTTTCAAAATTCTTTACTTATTATAATACTTTAATTGTCACAAGATCATATTTATACTAGTCACATATTTAAATCTTTATACTAGCATTATTTATCATAATATTCCTAACAACAAGCAATTACTGTTGCCTGATATATAAAAGAAAATATTGGACCAAAGTACTACTATGGTTCAAAATTAATTTAATATCTTTCGAAATTAAAAATGCATGGTAGATTATGTTTTTTAAATGTATTTGATGTCTCATGTATTTATTTAATAATTGTATCCTAGAATGTGTAGATTTCATTAGTGTGTGATGTTGCATGGGTTTGCAGTGTGCTATGGGAAGCGCTTCGGGCCCAAAGGCTACGGCTATGGCCAAGGAGGTGGTGCATTGCAGAGTGACCCTATGACAAATGGGTTCGTTCACCCTATCTAATATAGTTTTAAGTTCATTCCACTTTTATAGGCAATATATTATATTAAATAATTATTTCATATTGAAAATTCAATTAATGACAATGCAATTATAAAAGTGGACATTCCATTGAAAGTATAATTTAATTTATGAATAAATATTGTTTCTTTAGTGTGCTACGCTAAAAAATATGGCCCTCGAGGGGTTGGGTTTGGAGGGTCAGCTGTTGGTCTGACTTGCGATATCAATGACAACAGGTAGACTGGGCATTTTTTTGAATTGTTTTACCCTGTCCAAGTTCATAAAAATAAAAAAAAATCCTATGTATCACCCAAGGAGTGAATTTATTGTTCTGATTCATGACTTAGAATGGTACTTTTTATTGTTTGCTGTGTTATAACTTCAAATCACTGATGTCCATTGTGATTTTTAAGTACATTTTAAAACCCTACATTCCCAAAAATATGTTGTTGATGTTTTTACTGTTTTTCTTCTCTATTTTTTTTTTTTTTTTTTTTTTTTTTTTTTTATCTTGTTCTGATGAGCATGCTGATACCATATCTGTTAAAACTGGACAAGTGCTATGTTCTGTCACCTATCCATTAAAAAAAATAATAAAATAAATAATAAAACAGTATTGAAACAATATATAGCACCAATAAATGTCTTCCTAAAGATCTATTTTAAGTCTGTTATTATAGTTTCACTTTAGATTACTATTCCAATAACTTTAAGAGTGCATTATTCTAAACGTAAGATTATCGTTTCCTTTTTTTTTAATTTTTTTTAGGAACAATAATAATTTAAACATTCAATGAACTAAAAAATGTCTACTCTAAAAAGTCTATACAATTAGTAGAGAATTATTTTAATTTTAAAGTTACCTCATTTTCTTTTATAGTGAGGTTCCGGCTCCACGCACTACATTGATCGACACAGCAATAATTAAAGCTCCACCAGGACAAGGCTGTCCTAGGTGTGGTGGTGTAGTTTATGCAGCAGAACAAGTTCTCGCAAAAGGCCGTGTAAGTATCTTTGCAACAGAATTTATGTTTTGAAATAAATTTTTTATCCATAAACTTTAATTATATATATATATATATATATATATTATATATATATATATATTATATATATATATATAATATATATATTATATATTGCAATATTGCATATATATATATATATATATATATTGCAATATTGCAAACAAGGATTGTCCGAAAAGTTCATAGAGAATTTAAAAATAAAATTTACCTTTTATTTGTTTCTACTAAAAATGAATCACAAAGCTAATGTTTATTTATATGTCTTTAATCCTCATGAAATTAACTATGTTTGCACACCGAATTCGTCTTTATTAATGGTCAGTAGTGTAGTTAATTGCAAACCAACATGTGTGTCGATTCAGTTCATTTCCAACATATTATACTGTTCTTTTTTAAAAAAAGGGAAAAACACAGCCCAAACTGCAAGAAAGATTCATGCTGTGTATGGCAGCGATTCAATTGTTGATAGCACGGTTCAGGAGTGTTTTTTGCGATTTAGATCAGGAGATTTCCATTTGGAAGACCAACCCTGAGCTGGCCGGAGTTAAATCTTGACATCGAGGATATTATGACAGTCATCGCAAACACGCCACGAATTGCTGTCTGTGAGATAACTGCGGAGTTAAGAGCTTGCAAATCGACCGTTTTTGATCATCTAAAGAAGGCCAGGTACATCTGTAGTTACGACTTTGGGTTCCCCATGAGCTCAGTGAAAGGAACCTTATTGAAAGGATTTCATTTTGTGATTTGCTGCTGAAAAAAAAATGTGGAGGATCCATTTTTGAAACGAGTTTTAACTGGTGATGAAAAATGGATTCTCCACATCAACACCAGCCAAAAATATCTTTGGGATTGCCTGGAACGACACAGCTTGCAGCACCAAAGGCTAGCTTTCATCCAAGAAAGGTGATGCTCAGTATTTGGTGGGATTGGAAGGGATCCTATACATTTTGAACTCCTTCCACAAAACCAAACTAAAAATACGGGCTTATACTGCGCCCACTTAGATCGATTGAAGGCAGGCAAAAGTTATCAAGCTTCAGATAGGAGGTTTTATCTCACCTGCTGTACTCTCCTGACATTACTCCTTCGGATTTCCATCTTTTCCGTTCCCTCAAAAATTTTCTATTAGGGAAATCCTACTCTTCAGAAGATGAGGTCAGAACAGACCTTTTATTGTTCTTCAGGAGTAAGGACAGTGATTTTTAGAAAAAAGGATAATGGATTTTCTAAGCCGTTGGGAAAGGGTAATCCCTAACGGTAGTAACTATTTTGTAGATTAAATCAATCAATTTTAAGCTGTTCATCAATTTTAATTTTTGTCCGAATTTTTTGACAAACTTTCCAGACATCCTATATATCAAGTACACAAGAAAACTGATAAATGAAAAAATTGTGTCTAATGAGAAGTTTTTCTCATGATATAAAAAATAAATCACTTTTTTTTATGAACATATTTAAATTGAGAATTATTGTGGTTTTGGGATGTTACAGTAACAGAAAATGAAAGCTATTATATTGATGGAGTTATAGTTGACCGTCGAGGCCATGTAATGAAGAAGCTGGTTGGGGGTGTGGTCACCAATAAACACACACCAATTAGACAAAACATATTTCATTTGTGTGGCAACGTTTCAGCCTACATTGTGTTAATAGAGTTTCTAAAGAAGTCACATTTTCACAAATTTCTCAATCAATGAGTCATTGCTTTATAAAATCTTGTATTTTTTTTGTTTTTTTTTCCCAAGAAATGATTAAATACCGCACATTTCTACCAAAAATTTACATTATTTATTACAAATTATAGTAAAGGAACATCCAAGAAAAAATTTTTAGTTGAGTACATAGCGAAACTGATAATCAGTTTCAATTATATTTAGTAATAATTATATTTATATTATATTATTTAGTAATTATATTAAGTTTCAATTATACTTATACGCCTAGAGAAACTCTCATAGAGTCAGCCCTGATGAAGGCCCACAATGTAGGTCAAAATGTCCCCACACAAATAAAATAAGTTTTGTCTGATTGGTGTATTTTCTTGGTGACCGGATCCACAACCAGCTTCTCCATTAGAAAACTATTATAAATAATTAAACAAAAAAAGAGAAAACAATTTATGCAAAGTTTTCAAAATTAGTTTCATGAAAACTTTGAAAATGATTCAAATATTATTACTATTTTTAATATTATGTTTCAATGATTATAATATAATTAAATATGGTGTGGAGTTATGTGATTCAACTATATGATGCAAGTGTTATCGAAAGATTGTATAAACTAAATACATACATCTTCTTTGATTAGATATTTATATATGGACCATATGAAGTTATTTTTTGTTTTCAAAAATACAATTTATTTTATTTCAAGATTATAAAAAATATTATTAATTATTATTTAGATTATTAAAACAGTTAATTATGACACAAAGTAGTAAAATAACCTTATTTCTAATCAGGAATGGCATAGAAAATGCTTTAAATGTCATGATTGCAACAAGACTCTTGATTCAATAATTGCTTGTGATGGTCCTGATAAGGATGTGTACTGTAAAACTTGCTATGGAAAAAAGTGGGGACCACATGGTTACGGCTTTGCCTGTGGTTCTGGATTTTTACAAACTGATGGGCTCACGTAAGTAATAGATGTTTTTATAACCAAATAGCATGAACTAATTACAGATAAATTGAAAATTTTACAAAAATTGATAAAATATTATTTTTTTACTTAGGGAGGAAGAAATTTCACAATCACGTCCTTTCTATAATCCAGATACCACTTCTATTAAGGCTCCACCTGGACAAGGCTGTCCAAGATGTGGTGGTATGGTGTTTGCAGCAGAACAGCAACTAGCTAAAGGGACAGTAAGTGTATACAAGTTTATGTTTAGTTACTTATGAATAAAATAAAAAACTAATTAGTATTGTATAATATATATTAAATCAATGAGTGATTGCTGTATAAAATCATGTTTTTTTTCAAGAAATAATTTAATACCACACATTTCTACCAAATTTTTTAATTATTTATTACAAATAATAACTTAGTAATGGAACATTCAAGAAAAAGTTTTTTGTTGAGTAAATAGCAAAAACTGAGAATCAGTGAATATATATATAAGTTTAATATTAAAATCCTAACTTTCTGTCTACTTATACGCTTAACATGTATTTAATTTTCATTACTAAGGCAAAATGCAGATTTTAAAATAGGAGATGTTTTCTTCTGTTTAGATGTGGCATAAGATTTGTTTCAATTGCTGCCAATGTCATCGTCCATTGGATTCTATGTTGGCCTGTGATGGACCTGATAAGGAAATTTATTGCAAAGCATGTTATGGCAAGAACTTTGGACCAAAAGGTTTTGGCTATGGTCATTCTCCTACCTTGATTTCTACCAACGGGGAATCAACTGTAACTTAGTATGTATTCTTAATTTTTTCTATTATAAAATGAAAATTGTTTTGAAGTATTGCTTAATTTAAATATAAATAAATATTTATTGGTATGTACTGTTATTATTTTAAAATTTTGATGCTTTTGACCAGATTTCCTGACAATAATTCTCTTTATAAAACATTTTATCCAATTATGTCCCACTTTCTCAAATCTGAATAACTATTTCAGTAAAATGCCTCCAATTACAACAATCATTGGCTCAAAGAGAGAGAAATCCCGAATTTGTGTGGCTGCTGAAACACACTGTACTTATAATTATTATTATGTAATACTTTATTATATTTAGTTTTCGTGTCAAAATTTGTTTACAGAATTTTTCTCTGAATTATTACTAAGCATTCATAACAACTAGATAATTATTTGATTATAAATTCAATAACAAAAATTTAAACTAGATTAGTCCTAAATGATTCTTTCCTTTATGCAATTCCAGTATTTTTTTTTTATCTATAAAAAAATGTAATGCTTATTCATTTGCTTTTTTCCAGTTCAGATTGTAAGCCATTAACTGGCCCAAAAGCAGCAGAAGGCAAAGGCTGCTTACGATGTGGCTTTGAAGTTTACGAAGCTGAGAAAATGATTAGCAAAAACAGGGTATATATTCACTTTTCAAACAAAAAATTAATTAAATATATTTTTATAGTAATGATACCATAGAAAAATCAGTTTTAAAAATCCCTCTGAAGGATACTAAACTAAACTATGTTCTAAACTGTTATGAATAATAATAAATACATTATATATATGTATATATAAAACTGGTCTGTTAAGGTTAATATATATATATATATATATTCAATTCAAAACTGTTTGAAACATTATTGATGAGTAGTTATATAAATAATAAACTATAAACTTGTTATATATATATATATATATATATATATATATATATATATATATATATATATATATATATATATATATATATATATATATTATTATTATTATTATTATTAAACATTTTATATTATTAATGTTATTATATCACAATAATATCATAAAAATAAATTCATAAAACAGAATACAATTTTTTTACATGTTTAATGATTTCAGATATGGCACAAGAGATGCTTTTCATGTGGTGATTGTCGCCGATCTTTAGATTCTACAAATCTGAATGATGGCCCTGATGGTGACATCTATTGCAGAGGTTGTTATGGGCGTCATTTTGGACCTCGTGGAGTAGGCTTTGGACTTGGAGCGGGCACACTTACAATGGCTTAATTCTCTGTATTCAACATAAATTTCCACAGAATATGCCGATGTATTATGCATTGCCTTGTTTAATAATGCATTAGTTTGCCATATATTGCATATTATAAATATGTAAGGCATTTATTGTTTATTTTTTTAATTCGTACCTCAACACATGCTGCCTGTCAGCACAGCTTTTTAATTATTACAAGTTATATCTGTTTATATGCATTCATCATTCAAAATTGTTAAAAATTATTGTTGTAAATGTCATGTAGCTCTTACTGTACAGAGGCTCATATGCTTCTTTTGGGTTACTTGTAGACATTAAGTATTTTTGCTTATTGTACATATGTATTTAAAATAATGTCCCTGACATTTGGATTCTTAATTAAAACAAATGTCAACCAATTAGACAAAATTTTTTTAAAGATCATAAATATATTTATGTGTTTCTATATATACATATAAACACACATATGTGTATATGTGTGTATATACATTTTTTTTTTTCAACTTTTCTTCATTTGCTCTAAGAATGTCTTGCTTTTTACGTAATACTTTCTCTTCATTTAGTCTTTGGGGTGGTTGGTGTGGTGGTATGGTTAACTTTTCATTTACCATCATCAAATGAAGAGTTTATATATATATATATAATATATATATATATATATATATATATATATATATATAATATTTCATGTATAATATATATGTATGTGTATGTATGTATAAGTTCAGGGAATTCAGCTATTGACTCGAACGAAACGAATCATTTGTGAGCAAAGCAAAAGATCATTATTCACAGTGCCCTGCCAAGCTTTGCCACATTAATAAATAATAAAAAGCTTATTCTAGCATTTGTTAACTATGCTTTAATTTTACTGTTCCAGTTTAATGTAACAAAGATTGATCTTTGTTTAAAAAAATTATTTTGCTTCTTTAAGTTATATAATAGTTTGTAATAAAATATAATATCATATATAAAATGGATTTAGTTTACTGTTTCCTAAATTCATCTCATACAAATCTAACATACTATTCATGATCATTTTATAAAATTTTCTTAAACACAATTTTCCGCTTTTCAAACTTTTTTTTTTTTTTTACAATATAAATTAAAAAATGCCAACATGACTACTTAAATAAATTAAATTCAGTATTACATTTTTTCCAACACTAAATGATAAAATTATAGCTTAGAAAGTAATTTAGATTAAGAATCAAATCTAAGGTGCTGTCGGAGAGTTTTATAATTAGTTTAGAATTAGGATACAACCACTTTCTAACCATAACATCAAAAAATGTATATGTATTTTTTGCAATATACATATAAGTTGTTATTACATTTTATACATTGTCCTAGACAGGAGTAAATAATTTCCTGAGTGGTATTAATGAAATTTTATGTAAAAAATTAGTTTAGAATATTAATGCTATTAAAACAGTCAATGAACCCTGAGGTTCAATCCCAATCTACCAACACCATTCTAAACATAAATTAAGAAAAGGTTTTTTACAAAAAGCCTCCTATTTTCATTAACCAATGTTTTGGTTGACCGTTCAGATCTTTACCAACCATTTCAGTACTTATCATTATAAGGTTTTGTTTTTGACTACGTTTAATAAACTTTATTTGCATGTTTCAACTATCAACATGTTAATGATGTCCAACTATGTACATGGTCCACAATTCCGCATTCTGCAACCTCCTACTATGTTTCGGTGGCTACTTTTCTAAGACTGCGGTGACTCCGATACTATTCTAATAAATATGTAAATTTTTCGGTTATTCTTATGTAAAACTATTTGATTTCTTTTCCAAAAGTATCATGTTAATCAATTAATTATTGGGATTAGGTGGCATAAAGGTAAATAGAGTGATTATCTTAAAATATACATTTATTTATAACAGAGTACATATTACTACACATAAAAACATGGTAAGCGAGGCATTATCATTATCAAGAATACTGAGGTTCCGATTTACCATATAATATAACATGAAGGTACCTTTTGACATATCTGTATAATTATTCCCTGGCTTGACCCTCGACCTCCTCTGTCTGTGGCTGGACTTCCACTTACTTTCCTGTCTGCGCTAAGACTCCTCTCAGGTAAACAGCTATCTCTCCCAATATGCCTTCTAAGAACCCTTCCTGCTTGTCCCCCGGAAACTGCTCTATTTTGTACAATTCAAAAATATTTCTTTACCTACCAGTATTCTTGATAGATAGCACTCCTGACTTCAGTAAACTCATGAGATATTGCAAGAAACGCCATATTTTCTGACAAAATCCGCTCTCCTCAATGTCACAAATGACATACATATCCTTATGGACATACAAAACCTAACAGCACAAATACTTCTATACTTTTGAAAATCGTTTAATTCCTTTGACCATTATATCCTTTTCTCCTTACTAAAATCACTGTCTTCTTCCAATATCACTATTTGTTGGTTTAAATTTTTTTGTTGATGGAACTCAAGATGTTACCATCCCTAATCATCCTCTATCTTTCTTTCCTCCTGGCTTGGTGTTCAAGCATATTTCCTCTCCTCTTTAATTCCTATATCAATGATTTTTCAATTCTATCTACCACAGTCCCCGCCAATTAAACACTGACAACTTCCAGATCTACTTATCCTCTCCATCCAAGTCATTAGTAGCATTTGCCAATATTCATTAATACCTAGACAGGATCAGTGCAATCCTAAATAATCAATGACCTTCAGTTCCTCAGTAAAAAACTTGGGTATTACCATTCACCAAAATCTTTTTTGGAGACCCCAAATTGCTCAAATTTTCGGGTGAACAATAAATACCCATAAATTTTTCCATCACTCCTGTCAACTTCTACTATCTACCCGTACTCTCAATTTTTGTCCATATTATGACTATTGCTGTGGTGTATTTGACGGCCTCATTGTACTTGAAGCAGGTTATGAACAGTTTCTTTTAGAATTGGCTTTGGTACCTTCAGAAAGTATCCTGTGACCCTCATATTTGGCAAGTTAAAGTAGCTTCTCCTATCCATTTCTAAACAATATTTCCTTGTATCATAACAAACCATTAACTCCCAGCACCCTCCCTACATCCTCACTCCAAAAATATTTAGTATAAGTACCACCCAAGCGAATCTCTTACAATTTAAATCCTTAGTTCACTCACTTGAAACAAGATTGCTCCATTCTGATATTTACTTTCCTATCCTCAGAGCTAAAACTTTTGATTGTTTCTTCTTTGTCTGCTCTACCACCCTTTTGGAATTCCCTACCTACTCCATCATACTTCTTCTCTGTGCTCATTCAAATCCCACCTTTTCCAACGACTTCTGTCAATCCAAACAGCTGCTCAACCATTGTGAAATTAGCTTATCAGAGGGTTAGACACTGTGCTTCTCATCTCCCACACTTGGATTTTGGTACGGCTGTGGCAGACATTTATTTATGCTGATATATCAACAATAGATCAAACCTGAAGGAGACGATTCTTTAACTCACCTATTCTGTGTAAAGTGGGTAATCTTAATGGTTGAATGTGATCATGAAAAATCATCTTCTTGCACAACGATTCTCCTAAAATCCATATGCCTTTATTAAGTTCTGATTCCAAGATTCTTTGTGGATTATAATATAATGGCAAGATGGGACATCTAACATATTTCTCCCCATCTCAACTTGTGTTTGCATCTTTTAATAATAATAGGTTTCTTGCAGATTGGTAATTTGTTGTCAAATGGCCTATTCATCAGTAAACCTCTTTAAGTCTATTTCGTTTGTCCCACTTCAGACTTCTATCTATTAGGAAGCCCTGATAAAGGACTGTGTCTGAGATAAGAAATGGTATAATTGAAACTCATTAGATATTAATAATATAAGCTTGCAATTTAAAACATTACCCCATTATTGACCTGGATTAAATATTTTTTAATAAATAAATAAAAAAAATATAATAAAACAATGTCGTCAACAAATAGAACCAAGAAATATCCACCCCTGAACAGCCTTTCTAAATCTTTGATTGATTTTATTTTATGGCACGAAACATTGTAGTCATCAGTGAAAAAAGTTGTTACACAATATGTAAATACTTTGGCATTATAGAAAATGAAATATTAAGCTCTTGCTATGATGACGACCAAACTATTTACTCACACTCCTACATTGATACCAACCGAAAACTTAAAATTCTATCTGACTACGCACAAGAAAATTATTTAGAAATCAATGTTACAAAAACGAAAATTATATATTTTCATAAAGGAAAACAAAAAAGACTAAAAAAATTCTTTTACGAAGGAGAAACGATTGTAATAGTTCCATATTATAATTATTTGGGTACACATTTCTCAGCATCCGGTTTATACTATAAAGCGTGCAAACATGCTCAAGCCAAAGCCACATGCTCTGTTTTTAATATCTGCATACATTCTAAATTGCAATATGAAAGCAGTAGGAGGCTCTTAAATGTATCTATCATAATAAATACCATATCTTATATCTTATGGTATAGAAATATGGGGCTTGAGGTACCTAGAAGAAATTGAAAAAGTTCAATTGAATTACTATAAGAGATTATTTAATCTAAATGAAAATATCCCTTACTGGCTCATAAGATTAGAGTTTAACTAGGAACATTCCACAATAAAAATACTAAAACAAATTTTAAACTGGGTCCAAAAAATACTAAAATTACCCAACAACATAATAACCAAAACTTGTTTCTTTACCCTCAAAAAAAAAAAAAAAAAAAATCACCTATACCGACTGTCAATAAAATATAACTGGTTTACTCAAATTTATAACATCTTAAATAAAATCAATCATACATCAAGTTTATATGAAAACAATTCTCTAAATTTCCAAAGCCAAATCCCGACTCTTATAAAATCATATGAACAATATATAAACAATATTGATCTGCAATATTTACAAAAAAGTACATATAGTTCTTTTATAATAGTATATTTGCATCGTGTTTACTCACTGAAACTAATAGTGCAATAGATAACATGTAGTTCAATATAACAAAGGTAATAGTTCAAGCCCAGGGGAGCCTGAGGCTGAGTGGCTATCATGCTTAAGGTTGTGGGTTCGAATCCCAGTCCTGGTGGGACTTTTATAAGGATGTAATTAAATGGGGATTCACTCACAGCCTCTCCCCCGGGTATATGAGACCTGTCAGCCAAATGGTGGCCACTCACAAAATTATGCGTTGGGAGTAATGACCCTACCCTACAAAATGCATCGAGAAACGTGAGTGTAATCTCCCAGGAGATTACAACGCAAGGCCCAGGGCTTACACGGCCTGTCGCGGCTCTGAAAGAAGAGAAGAATAGTTCAAGCCCACCAATCTGGTAAATATAGCATTAAGCTTACTTAAAAAAGTAAAATATACAACATTAACCAAAAGAAATATGCACATTCTGCAATAGGAAGCAATATGAAACATTATACCATTTAATAGCAGAATGCCCAATTTATAATTCAATTAGAAACCACTATATCCCATACGCAACCAGTTTGTCAGAAATTCAATTCCATACTATATTCACTATAAAAGAAACAATCAAAATTTAACAGCTGTATTATTATATTATTAACCTTCTTAAACTAAGAGCAATCATCATCAATCAATAGCCTTACTTGTTTATTTATATTTACCATATGTATTTACAGTTACAGTGAGTGTCAAAAGTATTCGGAATTCTTATTTATTTTCATTTAATAAGTATATTTCACAGCTATGAATGTATATTATTCTTTTTCACTCATAAATATTTAAATGAGACTCTGATAAAGGAAAATCACTGACCAGATAATCGAAAAGCTATTTTTTTTTTAAATATCTGATTAATAAGGTAAAATTACAATATCAGTTAGTGTCAAAAGTATTCGGAAATCGAAATATTATGTTGTTTAATGGTTTCAAATATTCATTTCCTCACTAACATTTGACATGTTTTATGTTCTAAGCAATTCTTCTCCCTTATGTTACATACACCTAATCTTTAAAAGAATTTTTTTTTTTTTTAATAAGGACCTAAAATAAAAACGCAACGGTCAAACAACTGTTTCAAATCATTTTTTAAAGAGAAATTGTTTAAATGTTGAAAAAAAATTGATGAGAATATGTGGATGGCTATGTAAAATGTAGATAATATAATAATAAAATATAAAAGCAAAAATGTGAGTGTCCAAAAATAATAAATGTTAAAAGGGAAAGACTGAATATTCATCTAATAAGAAAACCATATCAGAACTTCTGGATACAAAATGAGTGTTTCAACTGTTTGCCGGATTATATAAAAATATGACTAAAAGAAAAACATGGTACAAGAAGTCCGGAAAAAGTCTTTCAGTAGGCAAGGCAATAAGAGAATGGGCTGAATGTTGGTAACATTTTTTAAAAAGAAGGTTGATGAATTAAAATATTTATAGATGACTCTCATACTAAAACACATGGTTCTTATGAATAAATTATGATTTGGAGGAAACCAAATAAATAATTTAGTATGGCTTAGTAAAACACCTTGAGCGGTCAGTGATAGTTAGGTATGTTTTTCTTTGAAAAAGCTTAATAATGTTGGATCCATGGACAAAATTATTGATAGGTTTGTATATTTTTAAGTATGAAAAGCCAGAATTAAAATTAGATGAAAAATAACTTATAAATTAAATTTTTAACATACGTGCGACCATGACTCTGGACATATATATGTTATATATTCAGATTTAGTCGCTGCAAAATTATCAAAAAGTTCTCGAAATCTCTTTTCCATTATTTCTTTCAAATTTAATGAACTATTTGTTGGTCCTACTTATAAGGAAAATCAAGAAATACTATATTCAAAATGAAAATGCCTCAAGAAACAATAAGTGCTTGAGTGGGATATTATTTCACACAAAACAATCAATTTACTATCAAGATCAATTCCTAGGAGGCTAAAATGTATAATTGTACAAAAAGTTTTACCAACTGGATGTTTATTTATGATCACTGCATTAATACAATTAGGAAACCACGTAATTCCGAATACTTATGACACCATTGACATACACTATTTTTAATATTTTTGTAAATAAACATTCAAAAAGTTGAAAATAAAATAATTATCGTCAAAATTTTTGGTTCAAGCTATTGTTTACCTTTCTTTTAACATTATAAAGTGGTTAACAACTCTTTAAAAACTTATAAAATAAGTTAAAATCAAGTAAATTACGAAATGGTAGTGGATTCCGAATACTTTTAATATATTTATATTTATCTTTTAATGTTATTAACTAATATAAATAGAAACTCTAATCACTTATTCAGTGTTTATTATTTAAGGCATTTTTATGAATGCTATATTGCTGTTAGTTTTTTTCAAATATTGTGAATATATATATATATATATATATATATATATATATATATATATATATTATATATATATATATATTATATAGGTAAACTCTCTAATAATTCATTAACTTTAATTGTTGATTTAAAATTAAGTTACTTTTATCGTGAAAAATACAATGTTATCACTATTATCATTTATTTAAAATTAAATTATTTTTATTGCAGAAAATGCTATGTTATTGCTATTAATGTATATTTATAATCAAAATGTATTCATATTATTATCTTTAAGTATTGTTAAGTAAGTATTCTATCTTTAAGTATTCTATTAACTTTAAGTATTATTATCTTTAAGTGTATTAATATTATTGCCTTAAGTAGCAGGCTCTATTTGTAAGGGGGTCTTCCCCAAAAACAAATAAATGTGTAAATCTAATCTAAAAAAAAAAATCGAATCTACTTTGGCATTATATGTACTAAAGTAGGAACAATATAGAGAAATTGATATGACTCTTGCCCCAATCTTAAGGAAATATGTTTGCCTTCATAAAATGAGCATTTTACATTCCATCCACAAATCTATGATTAATTGAGTTATTTTGTGAACCGAAAAATTTGTAGGCGAAGAGTTCAAAGCTATGTCAATCAAGGCCTGGTGCTGTTCTAATTTCAGGTCAGCTAAAAAGAATTTTCTGAAAACAGCTTCCAAAGAATTTTCACCAACATCCACATATGATATACTACACCTTGGTGCAGGAATACTACATACGATATGGTAAACATGGCCCATCTAATTACATATTAGCATTAAAGAAATAATTAAAATTAAAAACTAATATCTATTAATCATATTCACAAAGGGTTGACCAATCAAGAATAAAGATACAATGGTAAAGAATTGTTTATAGATATTATTGTAATAATATTATTTTATAAATTTAACTTATTATATTATTTTATGAATCTAACTTACTACATTTTATAATAGATTTTACTTATATTATTTTATAAATTGAACTTATAATTTTATTTTATTAAATCACTGACCTTGTAAAGATGTATTCTTCAGTTTAGGGAATATTGTTGGGTAAACTGTGAGTTTATTTGATGCTAATGTTTTGTGAAAAAAAAAATCACAACTATTAATAAGATTACATAAAATTATATGTTAGAAAATTATCTAAGGATAAGGTTTATTTGAAGTAGTGTTTTTTTTTTTTTTTTTTTGGGCAGGAGAGATATGTGCTTTATTTATTTGCATTGCTGTCTGAATACATTCGATTGCTTTTTTGCACATTATATCTATTACATTACCAGTCCGAAATGGACATCTTATAAATATAAAGTCATTAATAGTTATGTAAATAAACTTCTTTTCTATCTATCTATATTTGATGATATAGGTTGTTAGTATTGGTAATCAGAGCCTACCTTGGATGTTTTGCTTTCCAGAGCTATTACACCATGAGAGTCTCTCCCTCTCCTTCTTAAAAAAAAAAAAAATATTTCCTTTATGAGTACTTGTTTTATGTTCACATATTTTTAATTTATGAGTTTGTTCAATGTGATGTATCAATTTTATACAGTGTTTGGAATAAGTTATTGTTATCTATGTTTTATAATGCCACTGGTATATTATTTTTAGATTTCTCACGAGAGAAAATAGGGAAGCTTAGTAATGATGCTGGAACTGAAATTTCCAACACTTTGGTGAATCCTTTAGTCCATAGAGAGCTTTATGCAACTTCATTACATCAGATTTACCATTGAGTCCTTCAGGTGTGTCGACATAAATGTCTTTGTCTAAATATCCATTTAAAAAGGCTGTGGGGACATCTTAATTGGCTTAATGCCCATTTGTTTTGAGCTGTCATGGACAAAAGAAATCTCACTGAAGACATTCGGCAAACCGGAGAATATGGTTTATCCAGTATGTCATTTACTGGTTCCTGGAAACCACTGGCCACCAATCTCGCTTTCTCATTCCACTTAAAGGGTTGATAGACAAACAAAACCAAAGCGGACTTAGAGAGTCACCCTGAAATATGCCTCTAGTAATAAGTATTTTTTACATAGGTGTGCTTTACTACCAGGCATTATTAGAGACACCTTCCACAAGTTCATAAGACACTCTAGCAGTTCTATTATAGCTTTGTCTATATTATAAATATGTAGACTTTTCAAGAGCCAATCGTGGGGCACTAAATCATATGCCTTCTGGTAGTCTATCCAGGCTATGGAAATGTTGCGCTTGTTCTTTACCTGTGAAGCTATGAAGCTATCAATGACAAGCAACTCCTTGCACCCCTTCGCGTTATCTCTCGTCCCTAACTGTTCGTCAGCCATTAATTTGTGACCATTTAAATAAGATTTTAGCTTGTTATTAATAACTGATGTTAGCAGTTTATAAGTCCTATTTAGGCATAAAATTGTTCTGAAATCGTTTGGTTCGAATTTCTGTTTTTCCCCTTTTGGTATTAAGTATGTACGACCAGTACAGAGCTCTTCAGGAATCTCGACTTTGTATTCTAAAAAACATTGAAAGCAAGTAGCTAGTAGTGGATTGACACATGTAAAGTTTTTGAGCCAGTAATTATGCAGCTTGTCTGGGCCAGTTGCCTTCCAAATTTGCATCTTCTTTAGAGCCAAGACATCAATTTTATAAATCGTGACTGCTTACATCATCGGTACATCAGCCACACTCTCTCTCTCAACCGTTTTAACCAATATGCATCCTTCTTGTATGATTTTTCAGTTCCCCAAATAGTTTTCCAGTAATTGATCAGAAGCCCATTGTTTGGAAAATTGCTGCTAGTCCTTAAACTTCTGGATGACAACTGCCGATAGAGAGGCTCCTCTGTATTGGCAAAACTTTTGTTTTGTCTCCTTCTCTCAGCTGCTTCAGTGTATCTCCTTATTCTATTCGCATATACTGCCAGCCTTTGTTTCATATTTTCCATAAGCTTAGCTAATTCTAGATTCATTTCCGACACTTGTACCCCTCCAATATGTGAGACAATTATTTCATCCACCTTCGTCTTATGTTTGATTAAATCGTGGCCTAGGTCATAAGACATTTCCTTCCATACATCGAGGGGCGACATTTCGTAATATGGACTGACCATAAACCTCTCACATACGCGTTTCAGCAGAAACCTGAAACTTCCACCCCGTTTCGTATCAGGCACGTAAACTATATAAGTCAGTTTACCACCGACATCCGACTCATTCCAGGAGCTGAAAACGATGTTGCCGGTGCTTTTTCCAGGGTGGAAGAAATCCATGGCCAAGATGGAATTGAGGCGATCGCGGAAGCTCAGGCTAACGATACGACCATTCAAGCGCTGTTTATGAACCCCAGCCTGAAGCTTAAATGGATTGAGTTTCCTAACCTAGCAAGACCTATCCTCTGCGAAATGTCGACGGCGAAAGCACGACCGTACCTGCCTGAGAGTACTCGTCATTCCGCATTTCAACATCTTCACGGATTGAGTCATCCTGGGATTCGTAGTCCACGTAGACTAGTGGCACAGCGATATTTTTGGCCGAACCTGAACATAGATATTGGTAAGTGGTCTCGAGCCTGCGTCACCTGCCAGCGATCCAAGGTGCAACGCCATACAATAGCACCACCTGGAATGGTTCCATTAGTAGGTCGGTTTGAACATATCCACATGGATATTACAGGACCTCTTCCTTCTTCAGATGGCATGAGATATTGCTTGACCATAGTCAATAGATATACTAGGTGGCCGGAAGCACAACCTATCGAAGATATCTCCGCAACCATCTGCGCAAAAGCTTTGTGTTTCTTGTGGATTACACGCTTCGGAGTACCCGCTAGGATCACCACAGATCAAGGGCGATAGTTTGAGTCCAATCTGTTCCTCGAGTTATCCAAGGCTCTAGGATTCCAGCGTATAAGGACTGCCTCATACCATCCCCAGGCGAATAGATGTGTCGAACGCTGGCATCGCACTCTGAAGACAGCCCTCACAGCACAACTGGATGGGAATCACTGGACGACCAAGCCGCCTATGGTACTTCTCGGCCTGCGCTCATCACTCCGTGATGACAATGCTACTAGTGCAGCCGAGATGACATACGGCCAACCCCTCCGGCTACCAGGCGAACTCAGTACAGCAAGCAAGCTCCGAGCACCGAGAGTTTTGTACAAAACCTTAGAGATCATATGGCACACTTAAGGCCAGCGATACACAGGTCTTCGACAGCCAAGACATTTGTGCATCGAGACCTTCAAACCTGCACTCACGTTTTTATGAGGGATGACAAAGTAAATAAACCGTTGACACCCCCTTACACCGGTCCACACCAAGTTAT
The DNA here is from genome assembly GCA_023052935.1 of Piezodorus guildinii. Classification (NCBI taxonomy): domain Eukaryota; kingdom Metazoa; phylum Arthropoda; class Insecta; order Hemiptera; family Pentatomidae; genus Piezodorus; species Piezodorus guildinii. The sequence continues at coordinate 164,390,747 of CM041295.1, read as the reverse complement.
CAGTAGAAGTGAGAAGACCTTTTCCGTGCAGCTGCCTTCAGGACCACGAACAGTCACTATTGACAGGCTGAAACCAGCGTATCTGTTGTAGGACGATGAAGACTCTGATAGTAGCACCTCACAACCACAAGCAACAACTGCTACCTCGGATGCACCAGCGACATTAAATGACTCCAACTAAGAAGAACAGGAAGACGAAGCCCCTACGGAGCGACGGACCCGTCGTGAACGTACCCTGAGGCTTCCTCTGCGCTTCTGCGACGAAGTCATTGGAGGGAGTTGATGTAGCAGCGGTGTCATATGACGCCGAAGAGGTTAAGTAAAGTTGGTTTGCCAATGTAATGTAGCATTGATTTTTTTTTATATAAATTTAATTTCTCCAAATTTTCAATTATTGTCTTCAGTTTAATTATTCATTATTTTTCTAACTATTATTGTTCTAATTATAAATTTATTTTAGGCCCATTGGCAAACCAACTATTACCTTCCTCAGAATGATATAGTTTTGTAACCCTCGTCTCATAGATTGCCCACACTCAGTGGAGAAGGGTGTGGGTTCTTTGTCTTAAAACTTAAAAAGTGAAATAACCCTCTTCCTGGAACTGTGAAGGCTGTCTTTTCTCGACTTTTTTCCTCTAACGGAACCTGCCAATAGGCTGATTTTATGTCGATCGTAGATAAAAATTTGGCACCTTTAAGTTTATCTAAAGTGTCACTGACATAAGGCAGCGGATATGCATCTCTTTTGGTGACCTTATTCAGTTGTCTATAATCAAAGCAAAATCTGTGTGACCCTTCAGGTTTCTTGACCAGTACCACTGGGGATGACCAAGGACTATTACTTGGAACTACTATCCCATCCGCTAACATTTTATCTAATTCTTTGTCGATGACCGACTGGACGTATGGGGACACTGGGTAATATCTCTGTTTGATCGGCCGCTGATTCCCTGTGTCAATAAAGTGTTCAACGTCACTTATACACCCCAGTTTTCCTGTTTTTAAGTTTTTCCACTTCTCAATTAGCTGCTGAAGACGTCTGCGTTGTTCGCAATTTAGAGCAGATTCCCCCATTAATCCAGGCAAACCTTCTTTTTCCATATCGTTTTCGCTAACTGCTTCATTACATTCCCATTGTCTATTATTCCAGGCCGGGATTACTCTCATTTTTTGCCAAAAATCTATTCCCAGATAAATCCTGTGATTGAGTTTAGGGATGACCAAAAATTCTATTAAGATTACCTTGTTCTCTATTTTAACTGGTAGTGTGGTTTTAACTACCTCTTTAAGAACTAAGAGTTGGTGCTCCATCTACGAGGCTGAGTTTCACGTCATCTGCACGTTCCAACTCCATACCAAGCTTCGAGAATTCCTCCCATGTCGCAAAATTCATTAAAGACCGTGTTGCCCCAGAATCGAGTAGGCCTATTAAAATTTTTCCCAAAATATTAACTCTTAAAAATGGTCTGTTATCTTTCGGCATTTTTGTTAATAGAGGTACCGTACGTTTTCGAAAAGTTTCTCTAACAGTATCTAACCAACGTAGCCATTCTGTGGACTGTCGTGAGGACTTCGGGGTTTTCTCAAAACATCGTCCCTTTATGTTTGACCCCTGTTCCCGTTTCCCTGCTGAGTCGTTTTCTGTGCTACTGGGCAATTCCTTGAAGTGTGGCCAGCGTCTTTACAGTTCCAGCATGTGATAACGCCACAATTTTTTGCTAGGTGTCCTACACGTGAACATTTAAAACATTTGATAGTACGTGAAGATGTACTGGCTTCGTTTAATTGGGAGTTTTTATATCGGTTGTTAGGGTTACTGGAATGTTGCTTCGGCTGGTACGACAAGTCCGGTTCTAAAAGTCCCTTCCTGAACGGTGGAGGTCTGTGATTATCTATTTTCCATTTTGCCTCTTCTAGTCTACGACCGAGAGTTACCAGCTCCTTGACGGTTTCTATATCTTGTAAGGCCAGGCAGTCCTGATAATAAGGAAGCATATTCTTTTTTATTATCCTCAGTGATTCTTGTTCCGACGGAAGTTTCGAAAGGCGATGAAAATAATTACTCATCACTGCGGTATAGACCCCGATTGATTCATCCGCACCCTGAGTACGTCTCCTAATTTCTTCCCAGAGTCTATCATCATAATCCCTAGGCTCGAATTCAGCCTTCAGTTCAGCTACTAAATCTTCCCATGTGGAAACGCAACGCTTAAGTGCCCTAACAGTAATTAATGCCGGACCCCGAAATAGATCATACGCGGAATCAAAAAGTTCCTGGGTGTTAGGTTTTCTAGCAGCCTTTAATTCTGAAACTGCTTCAAGAAACGTGTTAAGGCTCATACCCTGTCCATCACCAGAAAATTTTATCCCCCAGTTCTTTACTGGAATCTGACATTTTTTTATGACTACAGTCTCTATTTTAGTTTCTTCTTTACTTTCATTGGCTGTCGAACAATCATCTACCTCGGCCATTTTATCATATATGTCTAAACATTCCGTGATAAAGTTGGATTTTTCTTTTAATTTAACATCATCTTTAAAAGTAAGACGGGATACCCTAGTAATAAGATGTTGTAAAATAGCATCAGTTCTTTCCCGCTCTAAAGTCTCAGTCTCAAGCTGTTCTAATTTTTCAATACAAATGGCTAATCGCCCTCATGGTCCGCGACTAAAGTTCCCATAGGTGGTGAAATTTTGCCTTCCCTCTCCAAGTTCAATAGAGATTCAAGCCTTTTCCTCATAATATCAACTTTTCGCAGGTCCAATATACCTCTAATTGTAAGCTCATACTCTATTTCATCTTTTTTCAAATGATAGACATCCATCGTTATAGTTAAATTGAAGTGAAAATTGTCAAAAGGAAATATATACCTTAAATAATTTCTTACCTCAATCTCGATTACGTACCTAAAATAAAAAATGTTCCAAGAAACAAAATTTTACCTTTATCGTTAAAGCTCTTAGCACAAAAACAAAATACTACATGTTTTAATAAATGAAAATGCAAATTGAAAAAGATAAAAAAATCAAAATAATCACGTTGGGCGCCAGACTATGTAACCCTCGGCTCATAGATTGCCCACACTCAGTGGAGAATGGTGTGGGTTCAAATTTGTCCTGGTCTATTATTCAGGGCGCCACGTTATTTTTTTTTAATGTAAATAACGAAAACATTAAATATTAATTTAGGTTATAGAAAAGTAAATAAATTAAACCCTGGCTGTACCTTTACACATACCATAAATAAACAAACATAAAATTTCCCGTATAATAAAGATTTTAAAAAACATGTATATTTAATTAAAGGATAAAATAAAAAAAACAATTCACACATACAAAATATATTTACATCAACCAAAATAAAAAAACCTACTCTAGAATATTATTATTATTGGTTTGGCACTACAACACGTTGACGCGTCCAGGCCTCCTCAACCAGCAACCTCCAGAAGTCTCTGTCCTGTGCTGCAGCCATCCAGTTGTGGACTCCTAAGCTCCTCGCATCCGCGGCCACACAGTCACTCCATCGAAGACGGGGGCGGCCAACTCTCCTCCGGCCATGTACTATATCCGTCAATAATCTTTTAGGAGTTTCTTGTTCCTCCATCCTGGCCACATGTCCAGCCCATCTTAGGCGATGTCGCTTGATGACGCAAACAACGTCAGGCTCTCCAAAAAGGTTGTAAACCTCTTCATTTTTTCTTCTCCTCCACTCTCCACCAACCAACACCGGTCCAAAAATCTTTCTGAGTATCTTTCGCTCAAATGCTGCCAACCTCTGGTACATCTCTTTTGCCATGGTCCATGTCTCCGCTCCATACGTAAAGACTGGGCGAATCAATGTTTTGTACAGAGTGACTTTTGTTTTCCTGGTCACTGACCTGCTTGACAGATGCTGCCTCAAACCGAAGTAACATCTGTTCGCGGCCAACATCCTTCCATTGATCTCCGTTTCAATGGCATTGTCGCATGTGACTTTTGAGCCAAGATATGTAAACTCAGAGACCCATTCGAAGAGACAATTTCCAAATTTCACCTTTTCCCCAGGATGTCTTGGGCGTTGTTCAGCGATCATATACTTGGTCTTATCATGGTTTACTACTAGACCAAATTTTTTTGCTGCTTCTGCGAGAGTTAGGAATGCCTCCTCTACTGACTTCTTTGTGCGTCCAATTATATCGATGTCGTCGGCATATGCTAGGAGCTGTACGGTTCTATTTATAATAGTCCCTGTAGTCTGAATTGCTGAATCTCTTATCGCCTTCTCTAGAGCCAGGTTAAACAGTAGATATGCTAGGGCATCACCCTGGCGCACTCCTTTTCTGGACGAAAAACTTTCTGAGCGATCGCCTTGCACTTGTACAACGCATTCGAGGTCTGTCATGGTCATCTTGATCAGTCTTATTAGGCCTTCAGGTACGTTCAGCTGTTTCAAGGCTTCGTAGAGACCCTTTCGATCCACACTATCATATGCCGCTTTGAAGTCTATGAATAAATGATGGGTGGTTATACGAAACTCATTTCCCTTTTCCAATATAGTCCTGAGGCAAAATATTTGGTCTTTTGTGGATTTTCCTTTTCTAAACCCACATTGGTAAGAGCCTAATTCTCTTTCTGCGTGTGGAAGAAGCCGTTGAAACAGAATGCCTGAAAGGACTTTCTAGGCGCACGGTAGATGGGCTATGCCCCGATAGTTTCCACAATCAAATGGGTCCCCCTTTTTAAATATGGGGCATATTAAAGATTTCCTCCATTCCGATGGCATATCTTTCTTTTTCCCAGATGTCCATAATCAGATTGTGCAGGGCTATTTTCAGACGTTCGCCACCGTACTTGAGCAACTCAGCTGGTAGATTGTCTGCGCCTGGGGCCTTGTGGTGTTTCAACCCTACCAAAGCATCAGCTACCTCTTCATCATCTGGTGATTCAACATCCCTATCCTGATAGAGTTGAGGGCAGTTGTTTTCATTCTCCTCTTGATGTACTGCATAAATATTCGCAAAGTGGTCCTTCCATATATTCATGCACGCTGCCCTCTCAACTATTATATTGCCTTCGCGATTCCTGCAGGCTTCCTGTTTTCATTGACTGAGGCGTAGAATCTTCTGGTATCACCAATAGATATAAGCCTTTCAGCTGCCTCTAGTTTCTTTATCTCCCAGGATCTTTTCTTTCTTTTATGAAGTCGTTTCTCTATTCTTCTCCTTTTCCTATACTCTTCAACCGTGCGTCTAGTGCGTCTTGCAGTCAGTGCTTCATATGCATTATTTTTGTCCTTTGTTGCAAGTGAACATTCCTCATCGAACCATGGAGATTTCGATTTCCTTTCTTCTTCTCCTAATATCTTCTCCGCCACCTCGGATACTGTTGATCGTATCTTATTCCATTGTCCATTTAGATCGTTCTGTTCATAGACAGATGTGGAGAGCACTTGATCCATTGCTTTAATGAATTTCATCCTTTCTTTTGGATCAAACAGCTTATCCCGATTGTATCTTTTTCTCTTTAATGTTTGAGATCTTGGTCTTGAGGTATTAATTCTGTCTATGATATGAGCAATGCTGAGGTAGTGGTCGGAGTCTACATTTGCGCCACGATACACTCGAACATCTGTGAGGGAGCTAATATGCCTTTTATCTATTATGATGTGATCAATTTGGTTCACAGTTGCTCCATCAGGAGAGGTCGAAGTTCCTTTATGAATGCGTTTGTGAGGGAAGATCGTAGTTCCTATAAAAAGATCTCTGGAGACAGCAAAATTGATGAGCCTCAGTCCATTGTCGTTAGTACTTTCGTGAAGGCTGTGTCTACCAACAGTCGGGATGTATATTTCTTCTCGGCCTACTTTAGCGTTGAGATTCCCTGCAATAATCTTCATATCATGACCGGGGCACGAGTCGAAGGCCCGTTCTAGTGCCTCGTAGAACTCATCTTTCACCTCTTCGTCTGATGTTTCAGTCGGTGTATGGACACTCAAAATGCTCAGGTTGTAAAACCTCCCTTTAACGCGCAATACGCACATTCGTGGACTGATAGGTTCGAAGCCCAATACCAGGTGACGCAGAGAATTGCTCACAACAAATCCAGTTCCAAACGTGTGCTCTCTCTCATTACAACTGTAGTATACGGTGTGCCGCTTCTTCTTGAGGATTCCTTTGCCAGTCCATCTTAGCTCCTGGATGGCAGTAATGTCCATTTTGTACTTGTCAAGTTGTTCCAGAAGTACGTTCAGTGCTCCAGGCCTGTAGAGTGATAATATGTTCCAAAAGCCTAGGTTAAGCCGTTGATGATTGCCGCGTCGTTTTCCGTTCAGACCATCCACATCCGAGGCTGATTTATGAGGTTTCGTAGTGATTTTTTTATTTCGGATAGTGGGGCCACTAACCCTCTCTACGTATCCTAGTATGCTGGTGGGGCTGCCTCCTTGGTGCCTGCATACCTGCACCCCCTCCGGGGCGGCTTCCTAGGAAAGGTGATCCTAGGGTGTGTACTGTGGGTGACCTTGTGTATTGTGTGCTGTGCTTGTGTACTGTATGTGTGTTAGTGTATTGTTCCCCCAACCTGGAGGGCCAGTAGCTGATTGCAGCCTTTCAGCCGGGCGATGAGGTCGCCACATCCCAACGCCATACTCTAGAATATTATAAAAACAAAACTATTTATACTTAATTAAAGAAATCCCTGTAAACAAAACTCACTTTACATACACAAATTATATTTTTATAAACAAATTAAAAATAGAAAACCCATAATGTATCCTCTATTAAATCTATATACATTGCTTAGTTATATAGTCCTTATTCCCCTGAACAGTAGGATTATTTACAACACAACACAGGGAGGCGGGTTAATAGCGCTCTCCCAATTACCGTAAGTCCTCGTGTGACAGTTCTCCTTCCTCCGATCTCCTTTCCGGAAAAATTTCCCGGCTTCCTCACGGAGTCGTCGGACTGTGTAGTGGAGGAGAACAAATCCAGCGTTGCTGCCAGTCACTCGGGTGTCTTCCTACTGCCACTCCGTGCGCCTCTCTGTCTTATCGCATTTCAGATGCGCATGCAACTTCTGCGCCTCCCCACCACTAATTAATTGCGTATTAAGGTACGACCAGAATATATTACTAATATTATTTAAATATAACGGTGCTATTAATATTACAACCGTAACAGTTTTTTTTGATAATTGTTATCGATTGATTAAAACTTATGGTGAATTTGCTGTTGGAAAGAAAATCAAAAGGAGGTTATACACATTGTATAAAATAAATCTTTGTTATTGTAAATCTGTGTACATTGTTAAATTATTAGCAACACGCTAAAGCATTATACGTTATTAGTTATAAAGAGTTATTGTATTAAGGCTGATTTATATTCAATTAAATGATTTTCCAGTCACTAGGTATAGTTTGGCCCAGCTATTGCGCTGTTGATTTCCAAAAGGAACTAAAAAACTTTTTTTTTAAATATAAAATAATATTTTAATTGTTTAGTTTTATCAAAATCGGTCACTTGATGTCTTCTAAAAACGCGTTTGATAATTGCAATTTTTTTTCCAAAAGGTACTAAGTACACATTTAATTTCATTCAAAATTATACAAAAAACATTTCCTTCTATAACATAAAACTAAATGTTTTTAAAATAGTAACGTAAAAACATTTTCAGATTTTGACGCAAAAAAAATTAAATAAATTGTTGTAATAACATATTTTTTCGTTTCTTGTAAATTTTCCTAATATGGATCTGGTACATTTTGGAGATCAGTCTCAATTGCTGTGGTCTATGGAAATGGAGGTAAATAGGAGTCAAAGCCAAATATCGTCATAACAACTCTGAAAACATGGATGTCCAATGTTAAAATAATGACCAAAACCATCGAAACTAAACCTGAAGTAATTTATAAACAACTTGTGAAGAAATCTGGGGTGCAAAACACACGGCTTTCAATTATCTCCGTTGTTAAAATCAATTAAAATTTAAGAACTTTTAAATAAAGTTAGAGTCCAAAAAGGTGAAAGAATTATATTAAGTTTCATTGAAATGCTCCAAGATATCGATTACTACAACACTTACTAGACCAACGTTCAAAACTTCCAGTACATTACAAAAGACTCATCTACATCACAATTATCAGACCTATTTGGACATATGGAATCGAGCTTTGGGGCTTTACGAAACCATCTAATTCCTCCCGCATCCAGTCCTTACAATCCAAAATCCTTCGCAAAATCCTGAATGCTCCTTATTTTGTCACAAATCAACACCTCCATAATGACCTAAACATCCCATTTGTTGCAGACATATCCCGTGATAGATACTCCTCTTTTCATTCTAAACTCCCTGCCCATACAAACCCAGTTGTCCGTAACTTATCTTCCTCAGATATCCCTGATAACCCTCCAAGGCGACTGAAAAGAAGGTGGCCTCGGGACGTACTGTATTAAAATAGTTAGTGAAGTGCTACCACTGGGTGGTTCTTTCTCAAGACATTTTCATGACTTTTTATATTCATTCTACATGTTTACTTATTGTATTCTTTAGTACAGTTGTAAATTACTATAAATAAAAAAAAAAAAAAGTTTCATTGGAAACACATGTTCCAGATTAAATAATATGACAATATAAAATTGTTGTGTAGAGCAATCACATAACTTTATGGCCTATTCCTCACTCTATATTACCTTCCACAACTTTCTATCGAAAATTACGTTTTTTTTTAATGAAATGTTAAGCTTTCCAACGGTATATTATACATCTTATTACTATTCTTCTGTTCGGAAAAAAATAAATTACCCCAAAAAATATTGTTTGCTCTTTTCTTCTTTAGTTGGTTATCAATTTCGTCCAACTATTATATTTAGCCGTTCTTCATCAATTTCATTAAGATGATATGACTAATCTTTTGGAATGTACAAAATAAAAGGTAGTTTAGAGGAAGAAAATTTACAATATCTGCACTTAAGCCATGTCAAGATATTTCAATCAGAATGAAAACTACATGTTATTAAAGCCTATTAAGGTTTATGTCGATATAGCGAGTTTAATCTAAAGCGTTAGAGCTGTTTTTGAGAAAATTGTAAAATGGGGCAAAATGCATGACATAAAGTGACACTTCTAGCTTTTCGATTCTGGTGATTCTGGACGTTGCTGCAACATCACGGTCATATACTTGTCTTAAATATGAAATTTATAGTTCCGCACAACTTTTCGTTTGTGTGATTCGATTTACTAAACACACAAACCATTTGTACGCAGGGGACCTTAAAACGTATATTTCGAAAATTTTCATGATCGAAATACTTTACTTACCTACATATTTCGTTTATAGGTAAGCTAATGTAGAAATATTTTATATTCTACTCATTTAAGTAATTTATATTTTTTTTTTATAAATATTTAGTTCTAAGAACTTTGTATAGATTAATTGTGAAACGATAAATCCTCATGGAAGGTTTTAAAGCATCGAAAACATTCAAAATTCAAAGCTCTGATGATTTTGAAATATGTTTAGTAATATACACGTATAATATACCGTTGGAAAGAGCAAGATTTTAGAAAAGTCTATATAAAATAAAATAAGTTGTACAAGTTAACAGAATTTTATTAAAGGCCCATAAACTTATGAATATATGTTTTTTTTTGTAATGTTTGTAAAGAGGGTGGTTTTGTGGCTCCGTGTTGCCACCATACAGTATCGTACAAGTTATTTTATTTTATATTTTATTCTTCCATATAGTAGGCAAGATTTTAGAAACCATATCACATACCAAACCGTTAGAAAGTTATATAAAAATCCATAAACTGGTATTCTTATTAATTATATCTACTTTAAAGATTATTTAATGAAAATATGTGTTTCAATTAAAAGCAAATGGGAATTACATGGAAAATAAATTTAGCTTTTTATGTGTATTTTAAATAGTTCATTTGAAAAATAAGATAATAATTAATCGAATAAAATGGGAACAATTGTTATTTCTGTTTTTGTTTTTTTTTATATACACAGCATAACCTGGTGTAAGAAGAAAAATTGTTTTGTTATATTATTTTACCCATTTAATTCTTTTAAATGTAAGGTTAGCACTGTCCTCACTGCATACGCCGATGACAAATGTCTGTTATCTGTAAACAATGACCCAACTATCACTTCCCAAACCCTTCAGTCTCACATTGCTTCCTTAGAGAATGGTGTCAAAAGTGGAGGATCAAAAGCAATCCTACTAAATCCCACATAATTACCTTTACCCTTCGCCGCAAACCTATGTCAGTCTGTCCCACTATATCTTTTGGCAATATTACACTCTCCTCAGTTGAACATATCCGGTACCTTGGACTGCATCCTGACAGACGACTTACTAGGAATCTCCACACTCGACTGAAACGACGAGAAACAGATGGCAGATATCGTTTACAACATTTACCTGACAAACGTTCAATACTTCCCACCTACTACAAAAAACTAATTTATATTACCATCCATTGGCCTATTCGGACGTAATTGAACAATGGGATCCACCAAACCATCTAATTCCTCTCGCATCTAATCCTTGCAATTCCAAAAGTGCTACTACTGGGTAGTTTCTTCTCACGTCTATCATGTTCATATCTCAATGTTCACATTTACTAAATTTTTTTTTTTTTGTTATTACAGTTGTAAATATCTCTAAAATAAAAAAAAAAATGTAAGGTTATCCATGAAAGTTAGTATTGAATATTTCTGCTCATAAGTATATTTTTCTCTTCTCTATCAGTTTATAAAGTCATCTAGCGATTCTTGGTTTCTGCAATAAATTTCAAATTGGCCAAATAGCATTTTTAAAGATGCCTGACTTGACAATCAAACTGCACACCAGCGAAGCAGGTGACTAAGACTCACTAGTTTCTTATAAATATATAGTATTTTTTTGGATAAAACTCATTAAAAATTAAAGTAATTTTTATGACTGATGAAACGCATTAGATACCGGAAACTGGCAGAATAGTTACGACAGGTCTAGCGCATGGACCTGGGTTGCTGAAAAAATCTGTATGACTTTCACCAATGTTAATGAACTAGTTAGCAAAAGGAAGAAAACAAATTCTGTAATTCCTTTAAAAGTTGGTATTGTGCAAACAAGCCATGAATTTCCCCTTACACCCAGAGGCGGTTTTGATCGGGGAAACTTAATTTATTAATAAAGCTGGTGTTCAAATTCTATGATACATCAAATATCTTAAGCTCATATCTACAATGTCCAATTAAAGGAGTACTTGTTGAAAAAGCATTTTTTTTTTAATTGATGACAAAAGTGTAACTTGAAAGAAAGACATTCCATTGAGAAACATATATGATAGAAACCATAATAAAAAAATATGGTGTGCCCATAAAAAAAAACTCATTTTCCTCCCAACTTACAAATCAATATTAAAAGTACACATTTAAAGGAAACATTAAATTTTCTAATGATGGCGTTTTTGTTGACCGTTGAGAAATTAGAGGAGGAAGATGGTTGGGGGTGCGGGGCGAGGATTGGAAGGATGGACGGGGGAGAAGAGGATTACGCAAGTGCAGAGCAACGACCTCCCTCAACAAAATAGTTGCCGCTCCTCACCTTCCTCCTCTCGTTACTTGGCCATAGTTGCCAAATTCTTTCGGCAGATCATGCTCCCCTCTCAGCCTAGCGTCCTATTTTTTTTCTCATACTCGACATGTATTGAGAACGTTGCAGTTGAATTAAAAAAAATTAAAACTTAGGAATGCCTCTTACTCCCATCCCAAATCTATCTCACGGAAATGGTGAATTTTTTAAAGATAAAACTAGACATTGAACCATTAGACTCTGCAAAATATTAGGGGCCAACGCTTCCCAGGAGTCGTGAAAAATATCGGAATGTTTGTGAGCGAATAACACAACTTATTTAATATCTCTGATTCTGGTGAAAGTAGAAAAATAAGTTTGGTGTCAAAATTACCCTATGTCAATGCGAAATAATTAAAAAAGTAAGCCATTAAAATAATTATTTTTTATGCTCGGTGATAACCCTAAAAATACAAATAATCTCTTGAAAACAGTACTTTTAAGAAGGTTTCTTTATAACTGTGTTTCTCACTCCTATAAAGGAATCTTAATTTGGACACAGTATTTAAGAAACCTTATTAAAAGTACTGTTTTGATGAGATTATTTATATTTTTAGGATTATTACTGAGCATAAAACTTTATTACTTTTATGGCTTATTTTTAAAAAAAATATTTCGCTTTGAAATAGGGTAATTTTAATATTAAACTTTTTTTTTCCACCTTCACTAGAATCAGAGATATTAAATAAAATGTATTTTTCGCTTCTTAACTTTCCGATTTTTTTGTGCGACTCCTGGGAAGCGTTGGCCCCGAATATTTTGGGTCTAATGGCCTAATGGATTAATGTATAGTTTTGCTTGAATATTTTTTTAATCGTAATCGGTAAGACACATTTGGAATCCTCTCCTTCTTAGTTCTAAAAATATCATCAAAAAAATGCATTTGGTAAGCCAAATAATCTGGGATCACCTGTGGTGAAGCGACTAGCATAACAGCCTAATATGCGTAATGTCAAGGGTCCTTATAAATCCTTGGTTATTCTGTCCTTCGGAGGGGACGTACAATGGTAGTTCCGAGCCTGTCCGATGTCAGGTACTCGTTGAAGATGACTATTCTAATAAAACCTAGTGGCTTTAACGTGGTTGATGGCGTTAGTGTAACAGGAAAAAAAAAATGAACGTCTAGTAATCTCGGGTCACCTGTGGTGTAATGTCTAGCATAACACCCTTCTGCGCCCAAGGTTGCGGGTTCAAACCCGGAAGATGGCCATATGATTTTTGAAAGGGAGTAAAAAATCCTTGGTTATGCCGTCCTTAGGAGGGGGCGTAAAATGTTGTTCCCGAGTCTGTTCGATGTCAGTTACTCGTTGAAGATCCCTGTTCTATTTAAACCCATAAAAAAAAAGGGAATCGAGTCAAAAATGGAGGTTCTCTTCCATTTTCAACCGTATCCTGGTTACAATAAATGTCAATTGTTAAGAATCCTTTCAACGAGAACGGCGACTTTAACTTAGAATAAAAAATAATTATTAAAACAGTCCTTAAAATATGAAAATCGGGCATATCCTTTGAAATAGTAAACTTGGTCCTTTTCGGGCGTCATTTTATGCAAGCTAATTAATACAAGATGCAATAGTAGTCTAGTCTTGACATAACTAGAGTTAGCTTCATTTTTTTCGTTTGCACACCATCTTTGGTGATGAGGACTTTTAAAAACATCCAATATATTCCTATTATTGTTTCAATTTGTTTGTATGACCCTACCATTTCAATTTACAATACAATAGAAGGATAATAATATGTAAAAGACAATTTTACAATAATTTAACAAAATAAGTCTAACATTTTGTAATAATATCTTAGGAAGAGATCACCAAAAAACAAATTAATTCAACAAAAATCTGTCACCCATCCTATAATGACCTATTCTGCCCCAGCCAGGTTTTAGGAAGGGAAGGTCCTGCCAAGAACAAATACTTAGCCTCAAATTGATCATAAAATATTACAAGTCTAGACCTCAAAAAAGTCTTTACATCTCCTTTTTAGACTTCAAAAAAGCCTATGATTCAATAGACAGAGAAGTATTGCTTGAAACCTTGAGGGAATATCGAGTGGACAAAAATACAATAAGCCTGATAAAACTGACTTTTACCAATACCATCTCAAAAGTAAAATTCCAGGGATTAATAAGTAAACCATTCTAAATAAACACAGGGCTTAGACAAGGTGACGGCTTGTCACCGATTCTGTTTAATATTGTGCTGGATAAGATAATGAGGATCTTCTGGGAAAATGATGATGCAGGTGCAGTAATTGGAACAACAAAAGACAATGTGAGAGTTAAGTGTCTGGCCTTTGCAGATGATCTAGCCCTGCTAGCGGAAACAGAGGAGGAAGCTATAAAACAGATAAACACCCTAAAAGAAATAGCTGAGAAAACAGGTCTCCAAATTTCCTACGAAAAGACAGAGATGATGACAACAAATGCAAGTTATGACAAGAAAACTTGGCCCCAAAATATGGACAAATAAAAGTGACCAAAAATTTCAAATACCTAAGGGAGGTAATATGCAACAACGGGATAGATAAAGCAGGCCTGGATGAAAGATTAGCCAAACTAGAAAGACTATACTTTGCAACTAGAAGCATGTACAGTAAGAAAAGTTTATCCTCCAATGCAAAAATAAGGCACTACTGTACAGTAGTAAGACCAACAATATTGTATGGTATGGAAACAGTTTGCCTTCCGAGTCTTGAGAAATTTCTCAAGATTGAGAGAAAAATTCTTAGGAGGATTCATGGACCCAAAATAACACAAGAGGGCTACAGGCTAAAATCCAATGAAGAAATATATAGAAATTTGGAAAACCTTGAAGTAGTCATCAGAACTAGGAGATAGAGGTTTTATAGCCATATGGTAAGAATGAACAATCAGAGGCTGAACAAACAGATTTTTGACAAAGTTCTAGGCTATAAGAATATTGGTGGTTATGCGAAGCAAATAAAAGAGGAGCTCGATAGGTTAAAAATCAAGAAAATAGACTGCTTAGAGAGAGAGCTTTTCGGGAAGAAAATAAAAGAAGTTGGGGTTCTTACAGGAAAAACAAAGAAACAGGGGAGAAAATGGACAAAGGAAGCACGGGAGGAACAGTCCAGGAAGATGAAAGAATATTGGAGAAAAAGGAAGATGAAGAAGACAGGATGATATTCACGTGGTCCTTGTTGGGCATTTCGTGCAAAAAAAAAAAAAAAAAAAAAAAAAAAAAAAAAAAAACCATCAATAGTAATAATAATAAATAATATCTATATAATAATAATAATAATAATAATAAACCCGCAGGGGGTGACTGATGGGTGCAGTTACAGGGGTTTTACGGTCCCCCGGGTTCCTGAGTACAGTACACCACCCAAAGTACACACAGAACAGCCCACTAACACATCCAAACTGACATGAAGCACACTCACAGTACACACCCTAGGGCTACCTTCCCTAGGAAGACCTGGCAGCAGGTATAAAATGCATTTACCCAAATAACAATGGTGCGAACTAGAAGCCAAATAGCCTTGGACGAATCCAGAGTGAAGGCTGCTCTGGAGGGAATGGATTCACTGCCCTCGACATCGGCAGGCACTGCGAGCGGTGCCCCGATGCCGTATGGAATCGTAAGGTCGGCAGTCACAGGTCTCTCAACTTAAACTCTGAATCGAGCTTGGAAGCTCCCATTGAGCATCCCGCGTGAAGAAGAGGAACAAATCGCCAAAGGAATTTGCAACCCCGGATGAAGTGGACCCGCAATATGAACCTTGCAGTAATCCGAGCATATTTCTTGGCTACAAAAGCGGAGACTAAAACAGGATATCGCAGCCGAATAACTGAATACTGGAGTGCACAGTTCCCAGAGATTGAAGTCACATCTCAACGGCTAGCTGACCAAGTCAAACAAATCATGAAACGGAAGTTTCTGTCAGATGCGGAAATGAATGAAATCAGAGTGGAAATTGCAAGAACACTCAATACTTTTGCCAATCATGGTACAACTAGCAATTTGACTGAGCAGGCTCAGGAGTGTAATGAGACAGCAGTTACAGAGGAGCAGCCAGACAAGCAGAATGAGCAAGATCACCAGTTAAGGCTAGAATTGAAGGAAATTTTGATGCGAGAACACATCAAGTTTGAAGGTATTCCTCTGCAAAACAGACCGTCACTACCTCGAGTGCCTTATGGAAAAACAACATTAAAAATTGTCAAAACCATTGACCAAGTGTTGTCAGATAATATGACAAGTGAAATGATGGTTTTAGAGATCAGTCATTGGATATATGTCGCTGCCAGAACAGTTGCCTTAAAACTAGGTTTAGTTAGAGAACAACCAGCTAAAGAAAACTAAAATAAACAGGATAAGGACAAGAACCCTCCATGGAAGAGAAGACTCTTAAATAAAATTGAATCTCTGCGCCGTAAAATTGGAATTCTTACAAATTATCTAAGAGATCCAGGCCACGCTTCAATCAAGCTTAAGACGAAGGTAGATGAAATAATTGTCTCACATATTGGAGGGGTACAAGCGTCGGAAATGAATCTAGAATTAGCTAAACTTATGGAAAATATGAAACAAAGGCTGGCGGTATATGCGAATAGAATAAGGAGATAAACTGAAGCAGCTGAAAGGAAGAAACAAAACAAAAGTTTTGCTAATACAGAGAAGCTTTTCTATCGGCAGTTGTCATCCAGAAGTTTAAAGACTAGCAGTGTAGGGGAAGGGGCGGTGTTAAAATATTTACCACTATCCTTCTTCCCTATAATAGATGCTGGCTCAAAATTGGTATAAGTTTACTTATAATTAAAGTGATGAAAAAAATAAACAAAAAGGCGAAAATTATTGTTATACACTTTTAATATAATAAAGATCACATTGATTGATATTCCTCATTATTAACAAAAAAAAAAAATAAATCTTTAAAAAACTGCTCTAATAAAATTATAGAAAAAAAAATTAAACACTATAAATTAATATATAATAAAAAAAATGTCTATACACTACGATTTGTACACCTGGTGGCTCCCTCGCTGCTACGTGTAAGAAAAGGTCGGCGTGCCGATATATTGGAGGCCGGGCCCGGTTGGGTTGGCTTCAATGTAAATGGTTGAAGGTACATAAAATGCACAGTGCACTATAATAAGGTCTTCCTGGGGCAAAGACTGGGCGAGAAGAGAGAGATAAGCGGCTGAGGCGAGCGTGGAGGGGACGCTAATACTACTGCTTGTTTATACTTAGAGTATTATAGCTGTTCAAATAATTCTCTTATATAAAAAAAATATATATATATATAAAATTTTAAAAGATGAGCTTGAACAAGCAGCAATTTGCCAAACAGTGAGCTTCTGATCGATTACTGGAAAACTATTTGGGGTACTGAAAAATCATATAAGAAGGATGCATATTGGTTAAAAAAGTTGAATGAGAGTGTGGCTGATGTACCGATAATGCAAGCAGTCACAGTTCATGAAAAAGATATTGTCGTGGCTCTAAAGAAGATGAAAAATTGGAAGGCAACCGGGCCAGACAAGCTGCATAATTACTGGCTGAAAAACTTTACATGTGTCCATCCACTACTCACAAGTTGCTTTCAATGTCTTTTAGAAAACAAAGTCGAAATTCCTGAAGAGTTTTGTACCGGTCTTACCTACTTGATACCAAAAGGAGAAAAACAGGAATTCGAACCAAAAGATTTTAGACCAATTGTATGCTTAAATGGAACATACAAGCTGCTAACATCAGTTATCAATAAGAAGTTAAAAAATCATTTAAATGATTACAATTTAATGGCTGAAGAACAGTTAGGGACGAGAGATAACGCGAAGGGATGCAAGGAATTGCTTTTCATTGATAGCTTCATAGCTTCACAGGTGAAGAACAAGAAGCGCAACATTTCCATAGCCTGGATAGACTACCAGAAGGCATATGATTCAGTGCCACACGATTGGATCTTGGAATGTCTACATATTTATAAAATAGACAAAACTATAATAGAACTGCTAGGGCGTCTTATGAACTTGTGGAAGGTGTCTTTAATAATGCCTGGTGGTAAAGCACAACAATGCAACAAAAAAATACCTATTTCTAGAGGCATATTTCAGGATGACTCCCTGAGCCCGCTTTGGTTTTGTTTGTCCATCAACCCTTTAAGTAGATTGTTGAACTCATCAGGCAAAGGTTATTATCTCGGACAGGAAACGATTGTTTCCCATTCCCTTTACATGGATGATATTAAATTTTATGCCAAGAATGAGAACGATCTACAAAGCCTTCTTGAAGTGGTAAGGACCTTTAGTGAGGATATTCATATGAAGATGGGACTGGATAAATGTGCAGTACTTCATATTCATAAAGGAAAGTTGAAAGAATCAAGTAATATGGAGTTAACTAATAATGCAGTAATTAACAGTTTGGACGAAAATGACTCTAACAAATACCTTGGAATACATCAACTTTTGGAGTTTAAGAAAGATATAAAAAAGATGTTTGAAGAAAAATTTTAAAAAACGAGTGAAGGTCATCCTCGGAACTTATCTTTCAGGCAAAAACATAATAAAATCCATTAATACATGGGCCATTCCAGCATTAATGTATTCCTTTGGGATTTTAAAATGGAGCAATATTGATCTGGAAGCTTTGGACTCCTATCTAAGAGTGCAGATGGTAAACTCAAGAAAGCGTCATCCGAAATGATCTGTGATTAGAATGTATCTTCCACGAAAATTAGGAGGGCGAGGCCTTATAAGTCTAGTGAGGGCGTGCCACCAAGAGGAAAATAATCTAAGAAACTACTTTAGAACATCTGGGACATCAAGAATCATCTCAACGATCAAAGCTCTGGATATAGGTCTTACTGCATTAAATCTTCAGAACGACCAGTTTCGCTTGCCTGCAAATCAAGAAGAAATGATTGAAAAGTGGAAATCTAAAGAACTTCACGGA
The DNA here is from genome assembly GCA_023052935.1 of Piezodorus guildinii. Taxonomy (NCBI): domain Eukaryota; kingdom Metazoa; phylum Arthropoda; class Insecta; order Hemiptera; family Pentatomidae; genus Piezodorus; species Piezodorus guildinii. Next base: position 164,372,218 of record CM041295.1, on the reverse strand, counting down.
AGATATTACCACAATCTAGTAGCAACCGGCATAGACAAAGGTGCATCGCTAGCATGGCTGCGTAATGGTAATTTGTTTCCTGAAACTGAAGGATTTATTTTACCGATTCAGGACCAAGTTATTGCCACAAATACCTATAGGCGCCGTATATGTGGAGAAGCTATTTCTGAGCTGTGCCGTATGTGTAGAACAGTTACAGAATCAATTCAGCATATCACGTCAGGCTGTCAAGTGCTCGCTGGAAAGGAATATTGCAGAGGCACAATAACGTGGCTAAAATTGTTCACCAAGTGTTAGCCAAGAAATATCATATGCTGGAGGAAACTTGCCCGTATTACAAATACATCCCACAGCCAGTCATTAATAGACAGCACGTCAAGCTGTATTGGGACCTGGCCATCATAACTGACCATACAATTCCACATAACAAGCCAGATATTTTACTGATGTTAAAGGCAGAAAAATGTGCAATGATCATCGAGATGGGGGTGCCATCAGATGATAACCTGCACAAGGTAGTTGCAGAAAAGGTCAGAAAATATCAGGATTTGGGGGAAGAATTGAAGCAACTGTACAAGCTTGACAAAGTGAGAGTGCTGCCGTTGATCATCTCAACTAATGGCTTGATCCCAGAGATGACTGTTAATTCAATAAAGGAGCTGGATCTTCCCCTCAACATTCTGGATGAGATGCAGAAAGCTGTGTTACTCGGTACTGCGAGTATCGTTCGAAAAGTAATGAACATAAAGGATTAAGGTTTACTTGCCTCACCCTTGACTTAGGTCCGGGTAGGCTCTAATGCCAGCGAAAGCTGAGAACAAATAAATAATAATAATAACAATTCTATATAATTATATATTTATAATATAATATTATAATATTATATATAGTTATTATATAATAACTCGTATAGAGTATAAGGTAATATGTCACTTTATAGGAAGAAGAATAGGATGGGAAATAAACTTGTTACTAATTAACAATTAATATAGTTATATTATTTGATCTACATCATATGTTTGCAACGAAAATTAATACATGTTTTATTAAAATCAACTTAAAATATTTTTGAAATTGAAATATATTTAATTGTTTTTAAATTGATTTTAATAGCCATACATAAAATTTGAGTCGGAGGGCAACTTGACTAAATAAAAATCTTTAAAAAAAAATCTCTTGAAACAATTTTTTTTTAAAATATACTTTACAACCTTCTTGATATCAATTAGGAGGTCTTAAGCATGAACCAATTAATAAAGATTATGATTGTATTTTTAAGGTAAGAATTGTTAGACAAAGGTAAGAATGTAAAGGAAGGTAAGAATGTCCTGACTTAAAATTTTGCTTGTTTTATTTATTTAAATAATATGAATTGGTATTGTTTAGTTGAAATCGAAAATTAAAAAAATAAGCTAAACAAAATAATATTTTTTCGATATTTATCCCTGAATAATTAAAACAAAATCTATGGAACAAGTAAATCGCAAATGGTTAAACATGATACATATTTCAGGCTTTCGCCAAAATTAATTTTAAAGAATAAGGCTTAAAATTTTTAGATCAATATAACTTTGATTGACTGCGATTAAATTGTATCTTGGTATTTTACTGCTAAGCATCCTCTAAAATATTAACAAACAAATGTTCCCAATCAAACGTTAATGTTTGAATTTTATGTTTAATATTTTTTTATTTTTTTTTTATTTTCACAAGAATTTACAAGAGGCCGCAAGCCTTTAATTCAATTATTCTGAATTATACTTGGTGCAACTAAACGCAAAAAAAGCCTGATCAAATTAATTTTATTTATTTTTTTGTAACCTATAGTAGGCCACAGACATAATGGACATTATTTTATTTTAGGCAAATAAATTAATTTAATCAGGATTTATTTTATGTTTAATTACAGCTTATATAATTAAAAAAATATTGGATAAGAATTGAGAAGTAATTTAGACATGTTAAAAATATCAAGTAATAAAAAAGATAAAAACCAATAAAATTAGCATAAAACTTTATATTGGAAACATGTGGTTTTAATTATTTTTTTGTAATGCGTTAGAGTAATGGTTCCCAAGCTCTTCATAGAATCATTTTAATGGCAAGGATTCCTTAAGTTCTAGATATTAGGTATGTATTTAGATTTTTACTAGGCTACACCGTATCTCGTATATCTCTACCGAAATTTATTATAGAAATGGTTTACTTGTGAAAATGGAAATGAAGAAAAAAGAAGCAGGGGCTAGTATATTTATAAGTTTACTTCTAGCTTAGTTACTTAGAGAGAAGAAGTAGAAATTGCAATTTGGATCTGCTACCTCAACTTCGCTAACTTGCTATCAGTACACAGCATACCGCATCAATCCTCAAGACAATTTCAAAGAAAAAAATAGAAGGAGATACTGGCAAATAAAAATTCATAGACTTTACTGATTTCGAAATTGATCATGGACATGTATAAATCCAGCCACGAACAAGCAATTGTACAATTCAGTAGTATTGGGCACTTGTATTGTTACATAGCACACAAGTGTGGGGAATATATTATGCCGATAAATTGGAGACTGAGACTGTGAAAAGATTTCTCTCAATTCCAAAAAACACACCTAACTCATATGTCAGGATTGAGTCTGGTTTTATACATTTAAAAAAATAATAAATTGGTGTCAGAAAATGTTAGAAATGGAAAATACCATACTTCCGAAAATATGCTACAATAGACTTAGAGACCTAAAAACCAATAAAAACGTGCCTTTTAACTGGACTGCAGAAGTTCGTAGGTCACTGATTCTTTTAGGTTCAAAGGAAATATGGGCTCTCACTCAATGATCCAGCTGTTTTAAAAAATTCAAAGAGCAAACTATTTGAGAAAATGGCTAATCATTTATATTCCAGGGATATAGAAGCTATTGAAAATTCCTCTTACAGTAAAATATATCGTCATATAAGCAACTTCCAACTCGGAGAAGAATATTTAAATCTTAGATGCAATATAAACAAAATAAGGTTAATCGCTCAACTAAGACTGGCAGGCGAGAAATCACAGAGGATAATCGTGAATGGATTGTATTATAAATTTGAACCCGACGTGACTTGCCCTCTATGTAATACCGATGGTTAGGATAATATTCAACATTTTCTAATATCGTGTCCAGTTTTAAATCCAGTCAGAAGATTCTATTTATTTAATTATGTTATGGAAAATTTTAATTTAGAAGACTTATTAACAATTAACAACTATATGAAGTTGAACGATTTATTTTTGTTTTTAATAGAAGCTTTACAGTTGGCCTCTAGCTTTTATAGAGTGCGGTTCTTCCTAATAGTGCAGTGGACTTTAACCCATATTTTTATGTTCATAGTTTTCTATTTTTTATTTTTCTCTTATTTCAATATTTTTAATTGTCATTTACTTAATGAGCTAATTTACCACATTAATTAATGACAAAGGGCGATGAGGCAGGAGTAACGCCACTCTGTTCTCAACAAAGTTCTCCCGAACTCGATGAACAAGTTAAAGAAGAATTGACATCTAAAAAACGTAATTACGAAGGAACTCCACCTAACCTTTCTCCAGTTAAAAAGATGGGAAAATATTATCAGGAGATTTCACCACTAAAAGTGAGTAATCGATTTCAGTTACTAAGCGAACAGGAATTATCGTCTCACAATCCCACTGCAGTTAACCAAAACAGTGTCCAAGATGGCGAAAATAGTGATATCCCACGAAAAACAATCAGAATTCCTCCGATATTTTTGCATAATGCTAACAACCACAAACTTCTTTTAAATGATCTTAATGCACTTTGCTTAAGTCCTTTTACTACAACACTCTCCGGCAACAATACTAAAATTATGCTTACTACAGCGGAAGATTTTAAAACTATGACAAAATATTACGATGAAGAAAAAATTCAATATCACACTTTCTCTATCGAAACTAATAAAAATTTAAATGTTGTTATAAGATGACGAAATGTTGCCCTATTCTATTAAAGATGACGAATTGAAAGCTGAATTAATCGCAAAACATTTTGATGTTTTACACGTTTCGAGGATCCTAAATAAGGATAAAATACCCACCCCACTTTGTTCCGTCACTTTAGTAAATAACGAAAAGGCTAAAGATATTTTTAAACTCGATAATATTTTTCATGCCCTTATTACCGTAGAACCTAAAAACAAAAACAGCGATATAGCTATGTGTACCAACTGTCAAAGGTACGGTCATACAAAAAAGTATTGTCGTCTAGAGCCTAGATGTGTAAAGTGTAAGGAAAAACACCACTTTTCAAAATGTCCTCTAAAATATACAGATAAACCGTACTGTGTCAATTGTAAACAGGCGCATGCAGCTAATTATAAAGGATGCTCATATTATCAATTAATTAAAAATAAAATCAGCTCACCTGTTGAAGAAATTAATAATAGCACAAATAATAAAGTAACTACAACAAAGCCAGCTAGAAGGGCTACAGGAACTGTCACTTATTCATCCGTCTTGTCACCAGATCGAGCTCCACAACCACAACAAAAACCGACTCCCGAAGTTAACAGTGAAAACATTTTAACGACAATAACTAAAATCATTATAGACGCTATTAAACCGTACTTATCTCAAATAATGTCTCAGCTAAGCTCACTAGTTACGTCTTTCTTTACAAATGGGCCTTAATGTAAACATTAGCCTATTCACTGATAATACTATTCTTCCCAGCTTGTTATTGTATTTATACTGTACTGTATTTATATTTTCCTACATATATTATGTTATTTCTTTAAAGCCACTTTCTTTAATTACCTCTTATGGCTTGTGAATTAAAGAAATTAAAAATTTTAAATTGGAATGCCTACGGTATTTTTTCACAAAAGAGTGAATTTAGAATTTTTCTCGAAACCTATTCTATTGATATAGCCTGCATAACCGAAACACATCTTTCTACAAACAATAAATTTCATATACCTGGCTATAAAACTCTGAGGAAAGACAGAAACAGTTCAACACCTTCAGGAGGAGTGGCACTTATAATAAAAAATAATATTAGCTTTTCCGAAAATATTCTTCCCGAATTAGCTAATATCGAAGCCATCACGATTCGATTAAACTCATCACCCAGTACTATTATCACAGCTGCTTACAAACCACCTAACATGAAACTTCGAGAAGATGAAATTTTAAACTTACTGCCTGATAGAGAACATGCTCTACTAATAGGCGATATGAACAGTAAACACATCTTCTGGGGGTGTCGGAACACAAATCAAAACGGTAGTAAATTGCTAGACATCACTTCTAAGCATAATATACAAATTTTAGCGCCTACGGAACCTACATTTTTTAGAAATGGTTGTATACCTGATATTTTAGATATTGTTTTATCTAAGAATATAAATTTACCAACATCATGCCAAACAATATCTGCACTTAATTCGGATCATATCCCCGTATTAATTTATTTTTCCATCAATGTTCACGAAATACCATCTAAAAATTCTCTTATTAGAGGAATAATTGACTGGGACAGGTACAAAAACTTATTATTCCACAACGTTTTTCTTAAGAACAATCTTTCAAACCGTCAAGAAATTGATGTAACCATAGATCATCTGACAAAATTAATAGCAAATTGTGTAATAGAATTAACTATTCATACATTCCGTTTCAAAAAAAAGTTATTCAAAAACAGCATACCGAATTTCATTCTGTCCAAAATAAGGGAAACAAATATTATAAGAAGACGGTGGATGCGAAATAGAAATCCAATAGACAAACGTAAATGGAATTATCTCAGACGCGTTGTCAAACAGGAACTGGACGAACTAACGCTTTCTAATTACAAACAATATGTCGCAGATCTGGACCCTCGAGACCAATCTCTCTGGAAGGCAACTAAGCGCCTTTTGAAGAAACAAGACACCATCCCCAGCTTAATAGAAGACAGCACATTTATCTCCAGTGACCAATATAAAGCCGAAGCCTTTGCTGACTTTTTTGAAAAAACATTCTCCGACAACGAATGCGAAAATTGTTCGACAAGAAGAAATCCAGAGAGTTATAAGTACATCACTGAGTTTTTACAGTTACAGTTCCTCACAGCTGAACTTCCGATGAAATTTACGACTCCTAGAGAAATAGAAGAACTTATTTTCAGACTCAAAACAAAGAAAAGTCCAGGACATGACTTGATTCCATCTATTGCTCTTAAAAAATTGCCCAGAAAAGCTATTGTCTTAATCACTACAATATTCAATAGCTGCCTACGCATCGGATATTTTCCTGATTCCTGGAAGAAAGCGGTATTAATTGCTGTTCACAAGCCTGGCAAAAAAGCAAATCAAGTTAACAGTTACAGGCCCATAAGTCTTTTACCTATCTTGGGGAAATTACTAGAGACAGTTATAAATAGTCGCCTTTCATCCTTCTTACAGTCTAACAATATCATTCCGGAATTTCAATTCGGCTTTTAGCTTGCTCACTCTACTTCTCACCAACTATCTAGACTTGCAGAATCTATAGTTAATGGTTATGAAAGGAAAAAACATACTCTAGTTACATTTCTCGATTTTGAACAGGCATTTGACAAAGTTTGGCATAGCGGACTGCTGTACAAACTAAAACAAAACGGTACCCCAAAATACCTCTACGACATCCTCCTCTCATTCCTCAGCAGTCGATCATTTACAGTGAGAATAAAAAACTCCATCTCCTCTTTCAGACCCATCCAAGCCGGTACTCCGCAAGGTTCTGTTCTTTCTCCTATCCTCTTCAACCTTTACCTCCATGACATCATTCAGTCAACGGATACCTCGATTGCCATGTTTGCTGATGACACGGCAGTTTTTTCTCAACATGAAGATATAGCTATTGCCCGTAAAACCCTCCAAAACCACCTCACAGACTTAGAAAAATATCTCACCAAATGGAAGATAAGCCTAAATCTACAAAAATGTAAATCAAAAATATTTACATTAAGACGACCATCAGATCCACCTGAACTAATCCTCAACGGTAATAAGCTACCATGGGTCCCTGCCGACGAAATAGTGAAATACCTTGGGGTTCACCTCGATCGTCGCCTCACTTGGAACCACCACATTAACATCAAACTAACCCAGACCTATGCAAGACTGGCAATGCTGTACCCGATCATCAATAGAAAATCAAATCTCAAACCCGAATCGACAATTCTTCTTTATAAAACTATATTAAGGCCACTACTTATGTATGGTTGTGAAGTGTGGGGAGCTGCTTCCTCAACGAAAAGAAAAAAATTACAAGTATTCCAAAACAAAATATTAAGAATAGCCGTAGATGCCCCATGGTTCATTAGAAATAGTCAACTACACCGCGAGCTACATATTGAATACATCGAAGATTTTATCAAAAACCGCTTTAGAAAATACCACTCCCAGCTGCCAGCAGTTAGAGGTGCAGTGGCCTATAACATAGGAGTTCCAACTTCATCTCGCAGGCTCAAACCCAGGCTTCTACAAGACATCTTGTAAATATTATTATTTAGTTTTATAAGTCTCATATTATTTAACCTTGCTGGTTTATTTTAATTATATTATTATTTTTTATTTTATTTTATTTTATTTTATTTTATTTTATTATATATATATATATATATATATATATATATATATATATATATATATATATATATATATATATATATATACAACTTTTAATTTATATCTTATTGATTTTTTTTCTTTTCTTTAATTTGTATTTTATTCATTCGTTCTGTTAACAATTTAATTCATTATTCAATTCTTAGGAATAATTATAAATCTATTATCGTTAGGGGTGTCTCGTGTATGTGACTATACCCCCACTCTTTCCATTGTTACCATTTTTAATAATTTATTTTAAAAAACCATGTATGGCTCACGCAGCCGATCTGGAAATAAAGAAATTAAAAAAAAAATAGAAGATTTAAAGATAAGAAGTTTTGTTACGAACGCTAGTACAAAATTTATAGGCATTTGTTATGTCATTACTTTTTCTTTATATAAATTTGTTATCAAGACATGTATTATTTAAAACTGTTTTTGTTCGGTTTTCTTGAGTTTATTTTTATTTATTTTTTTAAAAGTTTCTTTGTTTATTATTTGATCAAGATTTGTATTCTTAGTTATTTTGTTAATTGTTATTCATTTTTTCTTATAATGTCGTTTCTAAAATAGTTAGCTGAATTCTTTTTTCAATATTTATAACATTTCCTTACTAAATGTAAAAAATGATTTTGTCTAAATGAAATAGAGGACAAACCTCTCGCTGAAAGATGTAAATCTTAAAAGCAATAAAACATTATTATTATTATTATATAAATCCAGCCCAGCCTCAATACATGTGGTGATACATGGATTCACTGGAAATCAGGATTATGTTCTCCGCTATGTTTTGCAACTGATTTCTTTCGAGTCCATAATTATCCAAAAATGATCTAGTGGCTCCTGGGATGGTCCCCCTGCAACTGAACCAAATTCCTAGGCCTGTAAATTCTTGAATAACTAATGTTAAATGTTGAACATGGCAGATGGTCCAAGAATTTTTATAAGAAGGTATTCCTTTACAAAGGAAAAATCCTTTTTTGTGCCGTCTTTTAGAAGGAACGTAAAATGGTGGTCCAGATCCTGTCCTTACTCAAGTTTAGAGCTTCCACTTATTGTCCGATAGCCACAGTAGCACAAAATGATCTTAAATGAATAAAAATAACCTAAAATTTTAAACTTATACAAGAAGGTATTTATTGAAACATTCTTCATTACCTTCTGCGATAAATCTTTTCTTCTATCAGCTCATTATTTTCGAAAATTTAGAAAATGACTAATTTTAAGGTTGTGGTTGTAAACAGTAGCAATAAACACAAACAACTATATCACATAGAACGTTAAATTTTTCCGTGCAAAGCATGTGATTTTTACTTTCACTCACCTATATATTAAATATATAGTAAGGGAAAGTATTACTTTTACTTACCTAATTATCAAACATATAGTAAGGGAAAGTATTGCGATCGTGAAAATTTTCGAATTCCAGTTTTCAACGGAAATACACGTTTTAGGGTTCCCTGAGTCCAAATGAACAAGTCCCCCAAAAAGGTCTGTGTGTGGTAATTCCCAATGAAAGTCCGATGAAACTGAAATTTCATATTTAAGACAAATATACGCCCGAGATGTTACAGAACCTTTTTTATCAATATCAGCTAACCAGAAGAACCACTTTATACCATGCGTTATGCTCCTTTTTACGATTTTTTCAGAAACAGCTCTAACGATTTTGATTATACTCTCTATATTAAAGTAAACTTTACTGGGCTTTAATATTATGTAGGTTTCATTCTGATTGAAATAGTCTGACAGGGCCTAAAATGCCGATATTTTAAATTTTCTTCCTCTTAAGTTCCTTTAATTTTGTATATTCTATAAAAATAACAATATCATATTGTCAGTTTTGATAAAAAAAACAGGTAAATATATAAGTTGAACGAATTGGATATCCAACGATAAATAATAACGATAAAAATATAAGTGAGAAAACTGAAAACAATATTTTTTGTTTTTGAATATAGGAACAAAAAAGCTTTGAAAAGCCAAAGCTTTTAGAAAATATACTATCTTATACACAAGCTTGTAAACGTTAATAAGGAGTGTTGAAAAGCCGATAAAACTAACTGATTATTTTAGATAATCAATAAATTTAATCAGTTCTTTAATAGTTTTAATCATTTTTATCTCTAACTGTATTTGAAAATTCTATAATAGATTTTAAAAACGGAGGTAAGTGGAAGTCGTGTGTTGCCCGCGCCAGAGTTTTATTAAAAATTAAGGCTTCGTAAGCGTTTTAGGTTAAAGTAATTTTAAATTATTCCCTAATGTCATCTCACAGACCTCCTGGACCACTGGTTGTGAACCACTGCGATAGAGGATTTATAGTAATAAAATATTAATATACAATTCGATGGATCAATTATGATAGAATAAAGTTATATTGATGTAAGAATCGATTCTTATCGAGAGGATAAGAATTTAAAAAAATATATTATTTTTTATGAAGGATGAGATGGTTAGGTTGGTGATAAAAAATAGTGAAAAACTATTTAATAACTAAGTTTTCGACGCACGTTACGGGACTTAATTAAAAATGGCAACATTTGTAGAATCGTTGGTAAATAAATAGTTTTTCACAATTTATATATCTATATTTTTTTAATTAAGTAGTTTTTTTATTTTTTTAGCACTATCGTCTGATTTCACTTACTATGGTAAAACATTATAATTTAAATTTGCCGTCAAAACAACCTCAACAACCGCCATCCCGTCCGATCCAAACAATTCAATCAAACCCCCAACCTCAATCACCTTTGAATGTAAATCCTCGTATCCCTAGAAGGGTGCAGCCTCCAGCCCCTTTTCAAGTTCCCGTCCAAGCTAATTATCTTCCTCAAACCTCCGATTTACACCCAACCGACATATACTCCATCCTGAATTCCTTCCTCACAGATCTTAAGCAAACTATCCAGCCACTTATCAACCTTCTTACTAGAATCCTTACCGAAATCCCGTTCAATCTCCCACGATGAGTGCTAGGCCTCTAACTATACTTTTATGGAACGCTAACGGCTTACTCAACCACCGAGACGAACTAGCCATATTTCTACATCACAACCACATAGACATAGCACTTCTGACTGAAACTCATTTCACGCAACGATCTCGCTTTTACATACGTGACTACATCACTTACAGATCAGACCACCCAGACAATACTTCCCATGCTGGTTCTTGCATCCTTATCCACAAATCTTTACCTCATTCCTTTCTTCCTTCTACTCCATCTGACGCTATACAATCCTCTTCTGTAATTATTTTAACTCGTCCTTTCCATGTAACTCTTTCAGCTGTATACTGTTCTCCCGGTAACTCCATCTCCCATAGCCTTCTCCATTCTTTATTCCGATCCCTAGGGCCGCGCTTCATTGCGGGAAGGGACTATAACGCTAAACACCAGCGATGGGGTTGTCGAACATCCAACTCCCGTGGCAGTATCCTTTCTAACGTTGCGAACTCCAATTGCTACTCCATCCTTTCTCCTACGAATCCCACATATTGGCCTACATCCATCAAAAAACGCCCTGATATCCTGGATATATTTGTCACCTCTCAGATCCCCACTTCCCAAGCTGAAATCAAATCCCTGAATGATCTTTCATCTGACCACAGTCCAGTTCTGCTTTCCTTGCATTCAAACTTTGTTCCTAAACCCTCTCCTCCTACATTAATTACTGGACGTGTAAACTGGGACCAATTTCGATATGACTTGGAACATAAACTAGACTTAAAACATCCACTAAAGACAAAACAAGATATTGATCTAGCCATAAAAAAACTAACTGACTCAATAAGTAGCAGCATAATAGACAACACAACAAACACCAAAATTAATAAACCTCCACAAAGTAACCTACCACAGCACATTCAGATCTTATTAAGAGATAAACGCAGAGCAAGATCGAAGTGGCACAGGACCAGATACCCAACAGACAAAACTTATTACACCCAACTGACTAACAAACTAAAATCAGAAATCAGAAAATACAAAATTCAAAATTTACAATACTTGACGGAATCTCTCACTGTTACTGACAAGTCACTCTGGACGACTACTAAAAAACTCCTCAGGTTTAAAGATTTCAACCATCCACTTCTTACTGAAACTCAAACCTGGACACGATCTGACGAAGAAAAATCCCATATATTCGCTCAGCACCTCTCTAAAATATACAATCCTCATCCTGACATACTCAATCCCAACCATCTTGAATGTATCGAAACAGAACTTGATATTCCTCTCCAATTGAACCTACCTCCTACAGCATATCATCCTTCAGAAATATCCAATATCATTCACAGATTACCTTCCCGCAAAGCTCCTGGACATGATCTAATTACTTTCCATATAATGAAACAGCTTCCTCGAAAATCCATCCTTTTTCTTACCTACATATATAACGCTATCCTCCGGACCACATATTTTCCTGACTCTTGGAAACTATCTATTGTTAAGATGATTCCCAAACCACAAAAGCCGCTCGAACATCCATCTTCTTACCGTCCAATTTCACTTTTACCTATTATGGGTAAAATCCTTGAAAAACTCCTTCTGAAAAGAATATATCCTATCCTCGACTCTAATCATATCATCCCTGATCATCAGTTCGGATTCCGAACATCCCATTCCACTATCCAGCAATGTCATTGTGTGGTGGACGTTATCTCTTCTGCCTGGAGCGCGGGTTGTACTGCACGGGAGCCTTTCTCGACGTAGAACAGGCCTTTGACCGGGTCTAGCACCCAGGACTGTTGTACAAACTCCGTAAATTCCTCCCTCCTGCTTACTTCCTCATTATTCAATCCTACCTCTCTAACAGATCCTTCAAAATAAATCACAATAGTTCCCACTCATACCTTTTCACTCAGTCTGCTGGTGTTCCTCAAGGCAGTATCCTGGGACCTATTCTTTACACAGTCTTTACAGCTGATATCCCAACCTATCCCAACACTTTCCTTTATACCTATGCTGATGACACCTGCGTGTTATCAGTTCATAATGATCCATTTATCGCCTCTCAAACTCTTCAAGCGCACATCAAAGACCTAGAAGTATGGTGTCAGAACTGGAGAATAAAAATAAATTCCAACAAATCCCATCAAATAACCTTTACCCTTCGTCGTAAACCTATGACATCCTGTCCTACTGTCTCCTTCAACAATGCTCCTCTTGTCCCGGTTGAACAGATCCGATATCTAGGACTGCACCTTGACAAACGCCTTACTTGGAACCCTTATACAAGACTGAAATGACAAGAAACTGCACGACGTTTTAGACTACTTCAACACTTACTAGACAAAGGTTCTAATCTTCCACTTAACTACAAAAGACTCATCTACATGACTGTTATAGACCTATCTGGACTTACGAAATTGGCTATGGGGCTCAACCAAACCATCCAATTCCTCTCGTATCCAATCCTTACAATCCAAAATCCTTCGTAAAATCCTCAACGCTCCTTACTTTGTTACTAATAAGCTCATCCACAAAGATCTTGATGTTCCCTATGTTACTGTTTTGGCCCGAACCAGGTATGAATCTTTCCATGCAAAACTTCATTCCCACTCTAACCCACTAGTTTCTACCCTAGCTTCCTCTTCGATCCCTGATAACCCTCCGAGGCGTCTGAAAAGAAGATGGCCTCGAGATCTTCTTGTTTAGATTGACTACTAGAGTGCTGCCAATGGGCAGTCACTCTTCATGTTTTTTCATGTATTTTATCTTTACCAGCATATTTACTAGTTGTATTACAAAATACAGTTGTAAATTTCAATAAAAAATATTTAAAAAAAAAAAAATTTGAAATTAGGCGACACAGCTAAAGAAGCGGTGAAATATTATACGTAGAGAAATATGCATGATAGGTAAGCCATTTTTAGGGAAAAAATCTGGTGCGGGCCAATACACTACTTTCACTTACCTCCGTTTTTAAAATCGATTAAAGAATTTTCAAATACAATAAGAGATAAAAATGAGTGAAACCATTAAAGAATTAATTAAATGGAATTCCTATAGAAGCGTGTGTTTTATTAAAAAATCTATTATATTATTATCTAACATAATCACTTAGTTTTATCGGCTTTTCATCAATTTCTAATAACTTATAAAAGCTTCTGTAGAAGATAATATATTTTTCTAAACTCATTAGCTTTCCAACGGTATATCATACATGAATATTACGGTATATTATACATGAATGTCCAAACACAAAAAAAATTGTATTAAAAAAATACTTTTTTCAGTTTTCTCCTTTAGTTGGATATCGAATTCGTTCACTTTTATATTTACCTGCTATTTAACAATGCTAACAAGATGATATGGTTAATCTTTTGGAATGTACAAAATTAAAGGTACTTTAGAGGAAGAAAATATCGGCATTTAACCCTGTCAGACTATTTCCATCAAAATGAAATCTTCATAATGTTAAAGCCCATTAAATTTCACATTGATATAGCGAGTTTCATCAAAATCGTTAGAGACGTTTTAGAGAAAATCTTAAAAAGGAGCAAAATGCATAGTATAAAGTGGCTCTTCTGGTAAGCTAATTTTGATGAAAAAGATTTGTAACGTCTCGGGCGTATATTTGTCTTAAATATGAAATTTCAGGTTTGTAGGACTTCTCGTTTACGCGCTGGAGTTACCACACACACACACACACTTTTTGCGGGACTTGGTTATTTCGAGTAAAGGGACCCTAAAACGTGTATTTCCGTTGAAAACTGGAATTCGAAAATTTTCTTGATCGCAATACTTTCCCTTACTATATATTTCCTATATTGGTAAGTGAATGTAAAAATACTAATAATATAATAGTTCATTTGAAAGTTGAAATAGTTATAAAATGTACAGTAATATCACAAAAATATATTTGTTTACAGATACTTGCGGATGGCTCTAGAAGCCAAAACGTTTTAAAATACGAAAAGAAATCAACTTGGCCAAAAATAAATCTTACAAAACTATAACAATAATAAATAAATAAAGTAAACCAATGTTCACTATACAAGGAAAAACATATACGAATAGAAAAAAGGTTTAGGTTTAATATTGCGGGATAGTAAATAAATTAGCGGAGTCGAACACAAGTATAATAAAGTAAAACACATCGTTTAAGTGTTCAGGATTTTTAATTACTAGAACCCTCACGGCGCACAGTGAGGAAAAATCACGATTTAGTGGCCAAAATTCTATAACTCCTGATCTAATTGAGATAAATTAAAAATTCTTTTTTCATTTATGAGTAGAGAATGTACTTTATTGGTGTGTATATAAAAAAAAAAAAAAAAAAAAAAAAAAAAAACTATCGTTACATTTTTTAAATTTACTGATTTCATACATTTTTTAGTAATTGATTAATTTACTCTATATAGGAGCATTTTAATCGACAGAAATGATCTATTATCTGCTTCTATAGAGTTTTCTGCGTGTATAATTGCCTTAATCAGGAATTTACGACGTATAAAGAATTTATAAGGAATTGACAAATTTAACTTAACAAAGTAATATATGTTCGATACTTATCCTGAGAATAAAAAAAAAAAAAAAATTCCAACAGAACTACGAAAATATAGATTATGAAACATGAGGCATATTTTAGGATTTTGCCTAAATTAACAATTAAAAATGTGGCGTCAAATCTTTAAATCGATATAAAGCTGATCGCATTTGATCGATCAAATTGTATCGTGGTATTTTAGTACCATTAACTCCCTAAAACATTAAAGGAAAACTAAAACCAAATGTTTACAATAAAAAATTAAGTGAATTTTTGAATTATATTTTTATATATATATTTTTTAACCTATTAAAAAACATATATATAGTCTGA
The DNA here is from genome assembly GCA_023052935.1 of Piezodorus guildinii. NCBI lineage: Eukaryota > Metazoa > Arthropoda > Insecta > Hemiptera > Pentatomidae > Piezodorus > Piezodorus guildinii. The sequence continues at coordinate 164,356,772 of CM041295.1, read as the reverse complement.
TGGACTCGCTGACCAACAATGATAGCGGCCCCAGGCTTGCTGGAGGGTGTGACGTAGGTTCGAACGCCCTTCTCACATATTTTAGTTCACAAAATACCACCAACAGTTATGGATTCTTCTGAGGTAAAACGCTCATTATCCGGAGGTAATGGGGACTGATCCATGGGCTGGACTGCTTCAGGGGAATCATGGCGCAAGATGAAAATTAGAGATCTAACAATAGGGACGTGGAACGTTAGAAGTTTAAATACGGCAGGTGGGTTAAAGTCGGTCGCGAATGAAGTTAAGGTGTACCATTTAGATATAATTGCATTACAAGAGGTTCGCTGGCCAGGGGAGGGTTCGTTAGCAGAAGGAAAGTACACTATTTGGTACGGGGGGAGCGTTAATTATTGTTTAGGTACCGGGTTTCTGATTAGGAATAGATTTCTTTCCGCATTACGAGACGTACAGTTCTTTAGTGAAAGAATATCGGTTGCTGTATTTCAAGGTCGTTGGTTTAAAATCGCGTTTATAAACATTCATTCTCCCACCGAAGAGAGTGATGAAGTAAAATGCGAATTTTATGATAAACTAGAGTCGGTTTACGATAAGTTACCACGAAATTACATTAAGATAATACTAGGCGACGTGAACGCAAAGATTGGAAGGGAAGAAGTATATTGTCCTACAATCGGTAAAGAAAGTTTGCACGAATATAGTAATGATTATGGAACCCGACTAATAAACTTTGCCATTTCAAAAAAACCTAGTAATCAAAAGTACTACGTTTAAACATAAGGATATTCATAAGTATACGTGGACATCGCCGGATGGTCAAACGCGGAATCAAATACATCATGTTTTAGTACAAAACAGATGGCAAAGTAGCATAATTAACGTGAGATCGTATCGTGGTGCAGAATGCGGTTCTGATTATGAGTTAGTAATCACGAAACTTCGACAAAAACTAAATACAAAAAAGAGAACACCGAACTATATTCATCCCGAGAATTTTGATTTATTTAAATTGAACAATCCCGAATTTTTTATTTATTGAGATATATTACAATTTGTTTCTATATGAACATTAGTAATAGTGATATAAGATCCCATTCACACAATATATACAGTATACAATGATAAAGTCAAATAAATAAAATATAATATATATACAAAATAAGAAAACAAACAACAACCTATAACTGAGATAAATACAAATAAATGATATATATAGAATTAAATAATAATAAATATAAAAACAAAACAAATCAAAACATTAACCTATAATTGAGATAAATAAAAGTATGCAAATAAACAAACATCATTCAAACAAACATAACTATATATAAAATATACAAGTGCTGTAGGGACCCCAGACTGGGCTTTTCCCTCTACTTGTGGAGGAAAAAGCGGAATCCAAGAGATCCTAGACCCTCGCTCTTAGCCGCGTCACTGGTGTGAATCAGTGGAGGCCGAACTAGGGCGCGATAGCCACAAACATACATTACATGAGTGGAGGATCTGACCAGTGTCAGAACTCCAATTTAAACCTTTACAATACGTCTCGCGGCCACTGCCGTTTCAATCTTCGAGGAGAATTGTAGGGATGGGTGGTACTGGATAGGGATTGTGCGAGAGGGTTAGGATGATGACTAAGGTTTTGATGAAATTTGGACAATTTGGATGGTACCAGGTCTAAAATAAACGGAATTTTAAGGTCGTGGTGTAGGGTAGAGTTGGTAACGTAATAAGAAGCATTAACTATTGTTCGGAGGACTTTGGATTGGAAGGATTGGATGCGTTTGATGTTAGAATGTTTAGCTGTCCCCCACAGTTCAAGTCCGTAGGTCCATATTGTTTTCAGTACTGTCTTGTATATTAGTAATTTGTTGTCAACTGTAAGATGAGATTTTCTGTACATCCCGAAATTAGAAAACAATTCGCGATAGAAGTAAAAACAGGTTCGAAGCTTTGGAATCTTTAGATGAGGAAAACGAAGATATAAACAAATTTTGGGAAGAGATCAGGGATAATATTAAGGAGACCAGTAATTTGTGTCTTGGGAAAATCGAAAATAAAAAGAACAAACCCTGGTTCGACGGGGATTGTCAAAATATTTGTGAAAAAAGAAATACCACTAAACTGAATTCCTTAAATAATCCAAGCGATAATAACGTGACTTACTTTTGGGTAGTAAAAATGAGACTTCAAAATTATTAAAAAATAAGAAAAGGGAGTATCTTAAAGGCTAAATAATAGAAATAGAAAAACACAGAAGCGAAAATAACGTAAGAGAGATGTAAAACGGTATAAACAAATCGCGTAAAAAAATTGAACCCCTATTGAATGGGATTAAAGATGAAAATAACAATATAATTGCGGATCCGACTCAGATATTAAATAAATTTAAACAACACTTTGACGAAATTCTAAATACGGAAAATAATAATCAATCTCCTCACTTTTTAGTTGATTATCAAAATTCGTTCAATTTGTATATTTAGTTGCTTTTTATCAACGCTAGGGAGCGGCGTGGTCTAGTGGATAGAGCACTAGTCTGCTGTGCTCTGGGTCCTGGGTTCGAATCCCGGCTGTGGCAGAAATATTATTTATTCTGTTAATTCAGTCGGGGGGCGACCCTAGGGTATGGAGACCCTCCTGGGACAGACCCAGCCTCTATAAAGTGGGTACCCAAATTAATTGGGGAAAAACCTGGTGGCTGAGCGTGATTAAGGCCTAATCACCTCATTGCACTGCCGTTGGCCTAGAAACAGTACGAATCTCTATATGTACTGAGCCCAAGACCCTTCATGGGTTGTAGTGGTACAGGTTTTTTTTATCAACGCTAATAAGATGATCTGTTTTATTTTTTCGAATCTACAAAATTTAGGGTATTATAGAGAAAGAAAATTTAAAAAAAAAATAAATAAATATCGGCATTCAAGTCATGTCAGACTATTTCCATTAGAATAAAAGCTACCTGGCATTAAAGGCCATTCAACTTTACATCTATATAGTGCGTTTAATCACAATTCTTAGAGCTCTTTATGAGAAAATCGTAAAAAGGTGAAAAACGCATGGTATAAAGTGGCTCTTATGGTTAGCTGATTTTAATGAAAACGTTGCTGTAACATGTGACGCGTATTATTTTATTACCGATTCAGTTTCATACCACCTTTCGTTTTCGCGCTGGATTTGCCACACACAAGACATTTTTGCCGGGTTTTGGACCCTAAAACGTGTACTTCCGTTAAAAACTGGAAATCGAATTTTTTTTAGATCGCAATACTTTCCCTTACTATATTTTTCATATACAGGTAAGCGAAAGTAAAAAAATTAACAATATTACTTACTGTAGTTTTAACATTGGAGATAAAGATATCCGTATGACTGCTCGTTAGTTGGATATTGTTGGCGGTTTTTTCTCAATAAGAAATATCATCTGTAGAAGGAGTGACTGAACATAAGAATATAAGAGCTAAAGAAGGTGGAGGTTAAGGCCCCCGAGTGCGGCGAGGCGTTGCGCCTCTTTTCGGAGTACAACACTTCCTTCGCAGTTCCTTCAACCAACGCCTTCTTCATAACTAATCTCCTTCCTATTATTTATTAATTAATCAAAATATATTCACTAGGAAATTGATCTTTTCTACATTCACTAACCTATATATGAAAAAACCTGAAGCGCTCAACACACGACTTTCACTTACCTCCGTTGTTAAAATTTAAGAATTTTTAAATACCGTTAGAGATGAAATAAGTTTAAAGAATTAATTAAATTGATTTTATATAGAAACATGTGTTTTATTAAATAATCTATTACATTATTATCTAAGACAATCAGTTATTCATCACTCTCCATTACATTTTACAACTAAAATTTTTAGCTTTACAACAGTATATCATACATCTATATTACTGTTCTTACCTTAAAAAAACAAAACCAAAAAATTACATTAAAAAATATGTTTCCACTATTCCCTATCTGTTGATTATTAAATTTATCCTACCTATATGCTTAGCGGTTTTTTATCAATGTTAACAACATGAAATGGTAAATATTTTCGAATCTGATGAGAAAATCGTAAAAAGCTGCAAAATGCATAGTATTAAGTGGCTCTTCTGATTAACTGATTTTGATGAAAAAGTTGCTGTAGCGTCTCGGCCGTATATAGTTGTCTTAAATATGAAATTTCAGTTTTGTACGACTTTTTGTTTTCGCGCTAGACTTACCACACACAGACCTTTTTTCGGACTTGGTCATTTGGACTAAGGGAAACCTAAAATGTGTATTTCCGTTGAAAACTGGAATTACAAAATTTTCACGATTACAATACATTCTCTTACTACATATATAGGTAAGTGAAAGTAATATATAGTAAGTATTCCGATTTCAAATTCCAGTTTTCAACGGAAATACACGTTTTAGTGTCCCCTGTGTCCAAATAACCAAGTCCCTAATAATGGTATTTGTGTGTGGTAACTCAAGCACGGAAATGAAAAGTCGTACGAAACTGAAATTTCATATTTAAGACAACTACACGCCCGAGATGGTACAGCAACTCTTTCACCAAAATGCGCTGAACGGAAGCGGTACTTTATAACTGGCATTTAACACATATTTACGATTTTGGTTAAACTAGCCATTCGATGTAAAATTTAATGGGCTTTAATATCATGTAGGTTTTATTCTGTAGCCTGACAGTGCCGATTTTTTAATTTTATTTTTGTCTTTAATTTTATAGACGCAGAAGAATTACCCATATTATCTTATTAAAATTGATAAAAAAAACGGCTAAATATAAAAGTTGAACAAATTCGATAACCAACTAAATGGGAAAATATTTTTAAAAATGTAATTTAATACAGTTGTAAATATCAATAAATAAATAAATAAACAAATAAATAAATATATATATATATACATATATATATATATATATATATATATATATATATATATATATATATATATATATATATATAAAGTTATGGACCGAGGCGAGTCGGTATCAGCTTAATACCAACTCTTATCACGTAAACAAGATGAGAATGTATAAATATAGGATTAATGGAGAATAAAGTTAGTCTTAACACAGTTGCCGTGTGAGTCATTTATGAACCCCTTTCTCTCATTTATTTTTATTTTTTTTTATTTAAGTTGTCCGAGTCTTCATAACTGGTGCCGAAACCCGGGAACTCAGTTTGTAGTGCTTAAAGTTTTTTTTTTTTAAATCAACGACTGACATGGCAGAGAATGTTTTAAGACCAGCAACCCTCCAAGTACCAGGAGTACCAAGTGAGATGCCAGTGGAGATCCCAGCCCGTCCAGTGGAGATGCCTCCGTTACCACGAGAGACTTAGCAGAGGCCCACGCAAACACTTTAGCCTGGCTAAAAGTGAAAGCTGCGAATACACAGGACCTAAGGATGGCGATCTCGGATGTCGAAAAATTTACGGGGCAAACGGGAGAACTTAACCATTTCTTAAAAAACTGTGACCGCATTATGTCCCGCATCGAGATTAAAGTAACGGATGGTATATTAGGAGAAGGAGATGCGGAGTCGCTGAAAGCCGATTTGGTGTGTCGCGTAAAGCGAAGCGTCCTCAACTTTATACAAGCGGACGAGGAGACCCCATGGGCTGTAGTGAAGGAACGGCTCAAGAAAGCTTACGGGGGCGGCAGATGGAGTCCCGAGGAAGACATCTTCCAGATGTTCAGGGAAGTGAAACACCCCCGTCAGTCCAGCGGACAGTACGCAGGAGAGCTGCTCGTGCGGTTTCACAAGATAACGGAGAAGCTACGGGAGATCATGAGCGCAGTAGAGGTGACTGCTAGAATGGACTTCCTTTCGCCAATTCTTCTAGTGCAGCTTGCCAGGGAAACGGGAAGAAAGGACGGTTTCCCTAAAGGTCGTTCCTTCGTAGAGTGCGCCCAAGAGTTAATGGACGCCAGCGCACGAGACGAGGAAACACGGATGGATGTGGAAGAAGGTGGGTGAGACCGCGTAGCCTACCGGAGAGCCAGAGCCAACCCTGGGCCATGGAGGAGGAAGGAGCCGGAGTATGAAAGACGGGAGAGAGTCACAAATGAAGGCAGAAGGCAATCCCAGGGGAAGACCAGACCCACTGGAAACCGTGAGGAAAGACGATGCCACGGCTGCGGAAGGCCGGGACATTTAGTGGCACAGTGTCCGAGGACAAAATGCTTCGAATGCGGTACGGAGGGCCACATCGCAAGGCAGTTTCCGTACATCTTCCGCCAACGGGATGCACCACGAGGAGAACCAATGGAGGTGAACGCCCAAAGGATGTGGAAAAAGAGTAGAGGAACAATAGATTCCACTGACAGTACCGAAACATCCGGAACGGACGACGACGACGCGGAACCTGGATGTAGCAGCGGAGAAAGGCGCAGTGGAGGACGGCGAGGCGGAAGACGGTCGGCAGCAGCGGAGAGGCGAGTGCGAGCAGATGCCTGAGGAGTGTGGCAGAGGAGGGGCGACCGCACGATAGTGAACTGCAACATCAGGAGTGAGTGCGGCGGTCTGCCTATCATTCGAGTCGAGAAGGGTGTGAGGTGTCTGGTCGATACAGGGAGTTCCAGCACCATCATGAGTCAGCGAGCGGCGGAGTTGATGAGTCGTGACGGCGGGGCACTCCAGCCACAGGTATGTTGTTGTAAATTAATCACCCTGGGTGGGCCGTGTGACGTAGAAGGGGAGGTACGTCTAGGTTTAGAACGGGGGCGACAGGGGTAGGCGACATTACAGTTCATGCGGTCGGAAGCATGCCCCGCGAATATGGAGTCATCGTAGGATGCGATTTGTTAGGGTAGGTAGGAGCCAAAATTAGGTGCAAAGGGGGGCGTTGGACAGTAAAGATTGGGAAGAAAACCTACCGGTGCAGGGATTTCATTAGGGACGGGAGGATCGGAGCGGTGAATAGAGTAAGGGACTGGAGGTCAGAGTTGAGGGAGGAGTATCGCGACATTTTCTTCAACGAAAACGAAATTCTGGGGACGACGGGAAAAACGGTGCACGAGATTCCCCTGAAACAGGATAGGATAACATATGTGAAGGAAAGGCGGTACCCTCAGGTTCTCAGGGAACACATCAGGGAAGAAATTCGGGATCTGAAGAACCAGGGTATTATTGTGCACCGGGGGAAAACAAGGAGAAATATCGATTTGTAGTCGATTTTAGGAAATTAAATGAAAATACGGTGGATGAAAAGTATCCCATCTCCAGATTTGACGACATCCTCGACAGGCTGAGCGGGGCTACTATATTTAGTACGCTCGACCTTAAAGCGGGTTACCACCAAATAAAGATGCACCCCAAAGATTGCCACAAGACAGCATTTACATTCGAACGCAGACATTACGAGTTCCGTAGGATGCCGTTCGGCTTGAAAAACGCGCCGATCACTTTTCAGAGACTCATAGATGAGTTCTTGCGGGGGGTAGACGAATCGGTCCGTCAGGTGTACACGGACGATTTAGTCGTTTTTAGCAAAACGGAAGACCAGCATATCGCACATCTGCGGAGTGTGTTTGACAGAGTGCAGCAGTTGGCCATTATATAATATATATATATATTATATATATATATATATATATATATATAATATATATATATATTAATGTACTTTTTTATTTTTTGTATTATATTTTTTTATATTCTAATATTTATTTATTGAGAAATATTACAATCTGTTTCAGAATGAACAATAGTAATAGAGATATAAGACCACATTCATACAATATATACAGAAAATAACGATATAGTCAAATTAAATAAAATAGAAAAATAAAACATTTATATGTACAATAAAATAAAACAAAATAATAAAAAAACAAACAACAACCTATAATTGAGATAAATACAAATTTGGCAAATAAATAAAAATCATACAAACAAACATAACTATATACAATATTTACAACTGCTAAGGGGACCCCAGACTGGGCTTTTCCCTCCACTTGTGGAGGAAAAAAGCGGAATCCAAGAGATCCCAGCGCCTCTCTCTCAGCCGCATCACTGGTCTTAGCCAGTAGAGGCTGAGTTAGGGCGCAATAGGCACAAACATACAGTACATGAGTGGAGGATCTGACCAGTGTCAGAACTCCAGTATAAATGTTTACAGAACGTCGCGGGGCCACTGCCGTTTCAATCTTCGTGGAGGATTGTAGGGGTGGGTGGAGCTGGAGAGGGATTGAGCTAAAGGATTAGGATGATTAAGAAGGTTCTGATGGAAATTAAAAAATTTGGATGGTATCAGATCTAAAATAAATGGAATATTATGGTCGTGGTGTAAGGTACAGTTGGAAACATAATAGGGAGCATTAACTATTGTTCGTAGGACTTTGGATTGGAAGGATTGGATGCGTTTGATGTTAAATTATTTAGCTGTCCCCCACAGTTCAAGTCCGTAGGTCCATATTGTTTTCAGTACTGTCTTGTATATTAGTAATTTGTTGTCAACTGTAAGATGAGATTTTCTGTTTAATAGTCTGTATACCTGGCCGAATCTGCGGTTGAGTTATTTTCTTTTAAGTCTTGTATGTGGGTTCCACGTTAGTCTTTTGTCTAGTAAAAAGCCCAGAAACCGGACTGTGTCTGATGAAGGAAGCGGTATGGAATTTAGTTTAACTGTTGGGCAGGATTTACGTCGAAGGCTGAAGGTGACGTGTGTGCATTTTCTTTCGTTCACCTTAATACGCCAAGCATTACACCAGTCTTCGACAAGGGAAAGGTGCCTTTGGAGATTTAGCGATGCTGCTTCAGGATAGGAATCGGATGATAAAATGGCTGTGTCATCAGCAAATGTTGCCAGAAAGGTATCGGGATCGGTAGGGATATCGGCGGTATAGAGGATGTAGAGGACGGGTCCTAAGACGCTGCGTTGAGGAACACCGGCCTCAACAGTATAATGTTTGGAAAACTCTAAACTACAGCGAACTCGGAAGGAGCGGTTTGATAAATAGGACCGGAGGACTAGTTATAAGGATTGGTGTAAATGGGTTTTGAGCTTAAAGAGCAATCCCGGGTGCCACACCCGGTCAAAAGCTTGCGCTATGTCCAGAAAGGCACCCGAACAATACTCCTTGCACTCAAGAGCGGAGGAAATGTGGTCTACAACTCGGAGTCCTTTCTGAACCGTGGAATGTTGAGGACGGAATCCAAACTGGTGTGAAGGAAAATTGTGAAATTTGGCTAGGATTCGTTTTAATAGGAGTTTTTCGAAGATTTTGGAGAGGATCGGAAGAAGAAGGTCTGTAGGATGACGTGCAGTTGGAGGGTTTGCCTGGTTTTAGGAAAAGGATGATAGTCGAGGGTTTCCACAACAAAGGGAAATAGGTAGTTCGTAGGATACAGTTATAGATATATGTAAGGAATGTAATGGTTTTAGGTGGAAGTTGTCTAAGGATTTGAGGAGTAAGGAGATCGTATCCAGGGGATTTACGGAGAGGAAGCTTTTTAAGAAGATATTTGACCTCAGAGGGATTGATTGCTTTAGGTGGTAAGGAAATTGGTATCGGTGACGTGAGGAACTCTTCAACTATTGCGGTATGGGTTGGATTGAGATCAGAATGAGGAGTGAATACCTTGGAAAGGTGTAGTGCAAATTCCTGGGCCCTATCTTTGTCAGAAGCAGCCCAGGAATTATCACTACGCCAGAGAGGATTTGATATCAGGGGGGATTTTAGAATTCTCTTCGTGACATTCCACAAGGAATTGTCACGAGTCGAGAGAGAGGACAGGTAGGAATTGTAGGATTGAGAACGGAAGATCGCCAACTCCCGCTTTAATTGTCTACAATAAAAGTTATAGGAGTGGCGATCTGCTGGGTGACGGGTGCGTTGCCATAATGTTCTGGCTCGGCGTTTGGTGTGGATTAGGTCTTGGAGGTGTTGTGGTAAATGGTTTTTGTAAGGATTTATTTGGGTGTGCTTGGGAACGGAGGCAGTCCAGGCGGCTTGTTGAATCGAGGTTGTAAAGGAATAGACGGCATCGTCAAGGTCAGTTTGGGTTTTGAGAGTCACTCTGAGGTCAATATCATTGGTGAGGATTTCGCGGAAGAGGTTCCAGTTGATAGGGCCTCTGATGAATGACGGTGGGACAGGTTTAGGAATAGGTGTTAAGGATACATTTAGGATCAGTGGACTATGGTCAGAGGATAGTTCATCAAGGCGAGTTACGGAATAGTTCAGGGAGCCTAATCCGCTGTGGATGAAGAAGTCGAGGATGTCTGGATTACGGTTAGGATCTGTTGGCCAGTAGGTAGGGGAATTGGGAGGTAGGAGTTGAGTGCAGCCTGCAATGTCCGTCCACGAGTATTTGTAGTCCTGGAACCCCATTGTTGGTGCTTGGCGTTTAGGTCTGCACCCAGAATAAAGTGATTCCCCAATGAGTTGAGGAAGGATCCAAATTGGGAAATGGAAATAGAATGTTTAGGAGGGCAGTATGCTGATGCGATGACGAGCGGAAAGGAAAAGGTCTTGATTATAACAGAGGTGCCTCGTAGGAAGTCGTGGGCGGGAAGTGGGTGTGAGTGATGGGAAAGGGATCGGTGGACAATGACTGCAGTACCGGCATGGGCTTTGCCGTCTGGATGGTCTGTCCGGTATGTCGTGTATTCAGGTATTTTGAAGTACTGTTTAGCGGTTAGTCTAGTTTCATTAATGAGTGCAACATCAACTTTTTTGTCTTGCAGTAAAGCTGTAAGTTCGTCAGTTTGAGTTCTAACACCATTCGCATTCCATAGGAGAATAGATAAGGAATTAGGTGAGGTCATAAATGGATTTTTTAAGGTAGGAATGAGATTTGATACAAGATTCGTAAGGATTGTGATTAGGGGCATTTGATTTCGGAAATGAAGGATGTCATCAAACTGGTAAGGTCTGTGGCATTTGAAGGAGGGGGGATATGAGAGATTTGTTGTGGATGAGGATTTTTAGGACTGATTACGTTTTGAGGAACAGGTATTTTTGGAATGGACTGAGGATATTGAGGTACATTTTGCAGCTCCGGCAGGGCCTCGGCTTCACTACATTGGTTCCCACCTCCAAGTAAGTGGGCAAATGATACATTGGCATCGATTATTTTTTAGGGTTTTCTTCTAGTTCTTGTCTGTCTTGCTGTTTCATCCAGTACTTTGGGTTTTTGATACCTGGTCCTTAGTTCCTTATAGATTTGGCATCCTTTGTAGTTGGCCGAGTGGTCCTTGAGGCAATGAGCACATACAGCGGGTGTTGACTTTGGTTTTGTACATTCCACAGACTTGTGCTGTTCACCGCATTTCACGCAGCATGGTATGTGATAACAGTAACTTTTGGTATGACCATACGCCTGAAAATTGTGACACTGAACAATTTCTCTCTTGGTGTAAGGTTTTTCGACTTTTACACTTGTATAGTACAGTCTTTTTAGATCATACATTTTTTCTACCCCTGACAATGGTTCCAGGTCAACGAAGAATAGAGTCCCTTGTGTCGATGTGCCAGGTTGTGGTTCTGATTCGGTATTAGTACCTGAAGGGGTTGCTTGCTGATTTAATTTTTTATTAGTATCACGGCGGGGTCTTTGTTTTATGGGAGACGTGATTGAACCACTAGATCTAGATCTTAGTTGATGCTTTGGAGGACATCACTTGGTGAAAATATCGCATTTCATGTGAAGAAGATAATGAGATAATAACTAGATGTGGGATATAAAACAATAACTAAAGAAAAGAAAAAGCAATCCCGGCCTTGCCGAGCTACCGGCAATCAGCTGATGTGAAGAGGTTACCCAGCATTCGCTTTACACTGTAAATTGTAACAAAACTTACTGTTCTTTGCTCTAATATTTACTGCTGCTGTTATCTAGAAGTCTGATGAGGTTTTCAAGATTGTACTGAAGTGAATTCCAACTGAAAAAGCATGAAATCCAAGAGACGATTTGAATGATGACTGCTATACTCATGCGCATGCGCAGAACTTTTTGTATAATAAGAAGAGTAACATACATGTATAATATACCGTTGGAAAGCTGAAGATTTTAGAAAAATTATTATCTTATATACAAAGTTGTAAAAGGTAATGTAAAGTAACAAATAGGGCATACAATTATTACTGCTAATTATCAGTAACAATTTGATATTGCTATATTATTTAATCCAAGTCATATGTTTCTAAGGAAACTGAATAGATATTTTAATTAAATTTACTATAAAAATTTACAATTTAAGTTTATTTAATAGTTCTTAAATTTATTTTAATAGCGGGGATTAGTGAAAGTCGTGTGTTGTCTGCACCAGATTTTTGTTATTAATATCGCTTATCTCTGTTCCATTTCTAATAATGAGGATACAATAATGATTGGTCCAATAAGTAAATGTTCTGCCTTTAATGATAATGAAATGAAAAATGTTTTTATTTATTCTGGGACTAAGTCCCTTAAGAATAACATAAAGCTTACTAATAAAGATAACAAGTCTAGCTATTATACATAAAATAAAATAATTATCTACAAAGGTAGAGGAGGAAGAGAAAAATATTTATAAATTATATACATATATAAAAAAATAAATAATAAATGCAGCAATATAATGAGAAGCTTCTAAGAACACAAAAAAATTTTAATAAAAAAAGAAATAAGAGATTCGTTGAGCACTTGTAATTAAAAAAAATATAATTTAAAATTTTACAATCAACAAGCGTCTTTTTGGGATAATAGGTGTTGGAAAAGAGGAGTTTTGAATGTGAATAAGTATGAAGCATTACGTAGATTGGCAGGAATGGAATTCCATAGTGCAGTGGAATGGGCAAGAAAGTGTCAGTCGAAGACTTTAGTTCTGTGGGATATAAAGGCTAAAGCTTAGGGCCGATTTTGAGGGAAACGTAAAAGTTTGAAAAAATGCACTCATCCATCATCATCCATAGTTGATGATTATGATTAACATATAAGCTTTAATGAAATTTTGTACTATCTCATGCATAAAATTGACTTATTTTTTTAATATCTATTAAAATATAAATATCTCTTTAATATGATTATCTACATTATGTATTATGTTTATTATTAAATTATCTTATAAGAATATAAGAACAAGGAACAGAAGTTCAGTTTGTCTGGTTTTATTAAGATAAATAACTATCTTGCCAGTTAATCAGTATGTAATATATAAAATCAAAATAAATAAAAGATACAAATAGAACAGATGACAACTTTGAATGAATTTCGAAAGATTAATCTTTGATGGATGGATAAACTAGACAATGACTTTATTTGTTAAAGAAATTTCCTTGTACAAATATACAAAAAATAATAACTAAGCTTAATACCATACTTCAAGGGTTTAGTACATCGTTTGAAATATTAATTATATAATGAGAGAAATAGCAAACCAATAAAATAATAAAAGTGACGTTAATAGAAATTATAATAATGACAAAAAGTAAACAAAATAATAAGAAAATAAAAATATAAAGAAAATGAACTACTTCTTTTCTAACTTACAAAGATTTATATATACATTAAGATATATAATAACATATTTTGTCTAATTTATCAACACTATCAATATTAAGAATTGTCTCTATGTTTCGTTGGTTACAAACAGTTGTTATACTGTATCATATATTTCTCTCTATATTTATTAAATAGGTGGATAACTTAATGATGTTTGAATGTGGTTAGGAATGATAGTTTATTATGTAATTCTTCTTCTAATTATAATGAATCAGGAGTTAAACGATGCTAAAATAAAGTTTTAATTATTACAATTTGTATGACATAAAATAATCAATTGGATAACATACATAATTAACAATGAACCTACATAAAATAAAGAATTGTATAACAGTCCTTTGATTAATACGTTTAACTATCATAACAGAGATATAACCTCCCTTGGTGAAATATTAACATATGATAATGAAATCAAGAATAATAAAATTCTTGATTTTACACCTCCGCTGGTCGGAGACTCTTTTATCAAGGAGAAAAAGAGTAAGGAACCAACTTGCTAGAGTGGAACACATTCGCTTCCTTCCGTTTTTTGTTAGACTCAACTTCATATATAGATTTAGAAATACGTTTTCTAATTTTGAGTGGCCCTATTCTGACTTGGTCCAGCTTCCTCCTGTTCAAACTATTACCATTCGTTACATAGACCAAATCTCCTTCTTTAAACTCATGATCAATTCTTTTACGGTCTACTCTGCTCTTGTTCCGTTCAAAACTTCTTTGTGAATTCTTGAATGCTTCTGCTCTATCTGTCTGTAAATTATGTTCCTTTTCCAAATCTTTTGGAACGATTTCAGAGGCACGCCCATATAGTAAATAAGCCGGTGAAAACTTTGTGGAGCCATGAACTGTGTTGTTATATTCTTCAACACAGATTTTAGCAATTGTTGTCCACGGCCTTCTTTTGAAGTTTTCGTTCAATCGACATCGTATGTGGTTTACTAATGTCTGATTTAGACGTTCATTTAAGCCATTGGATTGTGGATTGTCAACGGCTGTAAAGATTAGCTGAGCACCTATTTTTTTTATAAACGTTTTAAGTTTAGAAGAATTTAGAGCACTGTATTGATCTGCCAAAATGATTTTGATATTTTCTTCAGAAATTGGTTCTAATAATTTAATGAAATCATTAGCGATTTGTCCTTTTGAAGTTGATATCCATGCATATCGTGTAAAGTGGTCCACCAATACATGCATGTATTTGTGCCCAGACCTGTTTCCACCGAAGCCTCCTATTGTATCAATTGACATAATTTGAAAAGGGTACTGTGGTGGTCCTAACTTTGACAATAACCCGATCGGTCGCCTTGATCTCGATTTATTTCTAGCTCACACTTCACACTGTTTACAATAACTATTTATGATGAAATCCATATTTTTGAAGAATAAAAAGATCGGAGCTTTTCTGCTATTTGCTTACTTCCAATATGACCATAAAAATTATGGATCTTATCGACTAAATACCAGCCAAAAGTTTTGGAAACGTAAATCCGTTTTCTATTATTTAATAACTTAAAATATATTTCACCGTCTCGAATAGATTTCTCTGACGTTTTTAACTCCTCTTCATGAGCTTTCTGTTCTTTTTTAATTTCTTCAATTTGTATAATATTCACCACTTTTAAACAATCATCTTCATTATGAAAACTTTCCAAAACCGGATTTCGAGATAAAGAATAAGCTTCCACATTATCTCTCCCTTCCTTGTAAACTACTTTAAAGTTGTATTGGGATAAATACAACATTAAATCACCTATTGTCTCATCGGTTCTCGCTTTTGATTTTAAATTCACGAGTGGTTTGTGATCAGATGTTACAGTGAATTCTCTACCTATGAAATAGTGTTGCCAATATAAAATTGCTTCTTTAATAGCCAGACATTCCAGATACATTATTTCCCTTTTACTCTGACCTGAAGTTAATTTTTTTGAAAAATATCCCACTGGGTGCAGAATTCCGTCTTCTTGAGGTTGTTTCAGGACAGCTCCTAAACCTACTCGGTTCGCATCTACTTCAATTACAATATCTTTATCCGGATCATAAATGGCCAAAATCGGTTGGGAACACAAATATTCCTTAATTTCTTTAAAACACTTCTCACATTCTTCTGTCCAATTAAATTTCACGCCTTTTTTCAATAATCCGTGAAGCGGTGCAAGTCTTTGTGAACAATGATCAACAAATTTGTGATAAAAATTAATTTTCCCTAACCATTGCCGAACCATTTTTCTTGTTTCAGGACGCCTGAAATTTTTGATAGCAGCTAGATTATCACTAACAGGATAGACTTTTCCTCTTTCTATCACATGACCTAAGTACTTAACCGAATGTTTTGCAAAACCACATTTCGCCAATTTCAATTTAAAGCCCTCTTGCCTAGCCGCTTCAAAAAATTGTTTGATATGAGTTAAGTGCTCATCAAAAGATTTGGAAAATATCAAAATATCATCTATATAATTGACACAAAATTTGTCTAAATGATACCTTCTAATTATGTTTGCCAAAACTCTCTGGAAAACAGCTGGTGAATTCTTGAAGCCAAAAGGAAGAACTTTCCATTGCCAGTGACCTTTTTGGGTAATGAATGCAGTTTTCTTTCGATCCTTTTCCCTTATTGGAATAGCATAAAAAGCTGAGTTGATATCCAACGCCGTGAACCATCGGCAGTCTCCTACATTGACAACAAGATCATCTATCCTAGGGAAAGGGTGAGATTCGGGGATTACTGTCCTATTTAATTCTCTATAATCCACACACAATCGCGTTCTTTTTCCATCTTCTTTTTTGTAAGCCAATGTCACTGGACTAGCAAAAGGTGAATCTGATTCCTCAATTATCGGGCTGATGCGAAATTAATGCAGGTTTCCTCTATTGCAATATCTTAATTCAAGATTAATTGTGTAAACAAAGCTAATCCTAACATTGATCATTATTATACCAAAACAAACCTTATCTAATACCCTCTCTTTCACCATGAATTTGTTTAGTAAAATCGTTTTGTTCAGTGTGTTCAAAGGTCTTGAATCGAAAATGTCAAAGTGCGATTTTCGTCAAATTTATTTTTACGAATTTAAATTAGGGCGCAGTGCTGCGCAAACGGCTCGTAATATTAATGAAGTGTGGGGTCAGGGGGCTATTAATGAGTGCACGGTGCAGCGTTGGTTCCAGAAGTTTCGCAGAGGAGATTTCGACCTCGAAGACAAGGAAGGTCGGGGCCGTCATCTTGCTCTGGAGCTGAGGTCAAAAGTGGAAGAAGACCCTACCAAAACCACACGAGAAATGGCGGCGGAACTCGGTGTGAACCAATCCACAGTTGTACGCCACTTGGAAGCAATTGGTAAGGTAAAAAAGTTGGCCAAGTGGGTGCCACACCAATTAAACGACCACCAAAAAAATCGCCGCTTTGAAATCTGCTCCATGCTTGTGATACGCAATAAAAATGATCCATTTCTCGATCGCATTGTGACGTGCGATGAAAAATGGATCTTATACGACAACAGAAGGCGTTCTAGCCAATGGCTGGGCAAAGATGAACAACCAAAACCTTTCCCGAAGCCCAACCTGCACCCAAAAAAGGTTATGGTCACAGTTTGGTGGTATAATGCTGGTGTTATTCACTACAGCTTTCTCAATTGAGGTGAGACTATAACTGCTGACAAGTACTGTCAAGAAATTGACAGCATGAATCAAAAATTGCAACGTCTTTGCCCAGCATTGATGAATCGGAAGGGGCCGATCCTGCTCCACGATAACGCCAGACCACACGTTGCACAACCAACGCTTCGACGACTGCACGAGTTGGGCTACGAAGTTCTCCAACATCCGCCTTATTCACCTGACCTCTCTCCTACAGACTTCCACTTTTTCAGGCATCTGGACAACTTTTTGAGGGAGAAAAATTTTCAAAACCAGGACGACATTGAAAATTCTTTTCGTGATTTCATTGAGTCCAGGGATTCGGATTTTTTTTCTGGTGGAATAAGAAAGCTTGTTGAACGTTGGCAAAAGTGCATTGATTCAGATGGAAATTATTTTGATTAAATATATATGGTTAAAGTAAAGATATGGCGTATTTACAATACCTACTAAAAACCTGCATTAATTTTGCATCAACCCAATAGATCATTATCCATCAATTTAGAAATCTGGGCATCTATTTCTGCTTGATCTGGAATCGAGCACCTATATGGCTTTTTAGATACATATCGATCTTCTTTTAGTTTGATTTGGGCTTCACAAGATTTAACTGACCGACATCAAATTTGTTTTTAGCAAAACATGTTTGATATTCATAAAGTAAATTAAATATTTTCTTCTGCTTATCTTCTGGCAGATAATTCAGGTCTAATTTTTCATTGGAGTCTTCATAAAATTTATTAAACTCTGATTTACAAAATTCATTTTCAACCTTTAATTTGTCTTTCTCTACATCCCCAGCAAAACTTTTCCTCTTTATCATATGTTTTTTAATGTTACTGTCTATGGGTATGTTATCAGCTACCTTCTCAATGTTTATCAATTTATGATTTACTTTTTGTTTAATTTGTAAATTTTCATCTTGTAGTAATTTTATTTTTTTTATTGCATCTAAACCTAATAATAAATCATAATCAAAGTTACTATTTTTGACAACAATCAGATCTAATTTGTCTTCTATCTCACCGATTTTGATATGTAAATTAGCCCGGTTCTGAGAAAAATTTACACCAGTTATTGTCTTTAAAACACTTCTGTTACTAATTAATTTTGCTTTGAGTAAATTAATGATATTTTCATTAATTAAAGAGCAAGTAGAGCCATTATCATATATAGCTTTAACTACTTTACTCTTATCTACTATTACTTTAATTCTTATCAGTGAACATGGTGTAGACTTTTCCGGGCATACTAGTTTTTTGGATTAAGGTCATCCTGTCTCCTCTCAATGTCCAATTTGTCTTTCTCTTCCTCATCATCTTCTTTTTCGGTTAAATAATTTTCCTATGTTGCGATGCCTTGGTCTTATTCCAACAGACTTTTGTAGGATGATACCGATTTCTATAACCTAGTGCTTCACATATTGGACATGGTTTTTTCTTAAATTCCGCTGAGTTGACAATTATCTTTTTCTCATCGTGTTTCTTCTTTCCCTCCTCTTTCCTTTCATCTAATTTTCTAATGATAACATATGAATCATCAATTTTTTTCAGCTCTCTTATTAAATCATCAACAGTTTTTATTGTGTCTCTGTCTAATCTATCCTGTATGTCTATCGGTAGATTACAAACTATTTGATCAAGTCTAAATTTCTCTGGAATATCTTTGTCTGCTTCGAGCAATAAGCGTTCTTTTTTCAAAACATATTCAATCAAAGAGCCAAACATGTGTTTATAATGAAATGCTGATCGAATGGCCGACCAACCCTTCTTACTATAAACTATATTTTTTTTACATCATCTGTGATACTGAACCTAACACATTCTTTTTCAAATTCATTTATCCAAGACGTTGCATTTTTCTTACTGTCGTATTTAGATATTAAGAATTTGTATTCAATTTCCCTTAAACTGATCTCATTAGCTGCTAAAATACGGTTTTCTAACTCTTTAATTCGTTCTATAAAAAAAATTTCATTAGATTTTAATTCGTTGTTACATGATATTTTTTCGTCATTATATTCTTCTAGGTAATTCTCGTCTATACAAAAATTTTCTTCTTCATCCCAATACTTTTTTTGCAACGCCGTACTGAATGAAACTGCAATTTACGATAACCCCCTAATCTAGTAATGGATTTCATACTACCTGTAACGGTTTTAATGGCCAACAATTCCTTATGTAAGATTAAATTCTTCAATTGAGGAGGGAGCGCATACCATAGCACATTATCGCTAGACAAAGCTACCAATTCAAACAAATCTTCAACTCCCTTTATAATGTGCAGATATAAACTCTTCTTCTCGACAGCCATCGTTACTGACAGTTAAACAATTTGTAATTCTTCTTCTAATTAAAAGAATCAGGAGTTAAACGATGCTAAAATAAAGTTTTAATTATTACAATTTGTATGACATAAAATAATCAATTGGATAACATACATAATTAACAATGAACCTACCTAAAATAAAGAATTGTTTAACAGTCCTTTGATTAATACGTTTAACTATCATAACAGATATATAACCTCCCTTGGTGAAATATTAACATATGATAATGAAATCAAGAATAATAAAATTCTTGATTTTACATATACATTAAGATATATAATAATATATTTTGTCTAATTTATCAGCACTATCAATATTAAGAATTGTCTCTATGTTTCGTTGGTTACAAACAGTTGTTATACTGTATCATATATTTCTCTCTATATTTATTAAATAGGTGGATAAATTAATGATGTTTGAATGAGGTTAGGAATGATAGTTTATTATGGAGGATTAATAGATTAAGGAGATTAATTAATCAATTATTATAAAGTGACAATTCTAGTTAGTCAATTTTAAGAAATAATAATTTTTTTAAATATGGAATTTTAATATCGTTCAACTTTTCGCCAAGCCCCCTCCAATCAGTCCCCTAATTCCCCTAAAAAAGAAAAAAAAAGTGATCGTATAACTGTGTCATTTAGGATAGTATAAGGAAGCTTTAAATGAAAAAAAAAAAAAAAAAAAAACTTGTTGGTTTTTACTTATTCCGAAGCAATATAATTTTTTGCCTGAAGTTACTGGATAACAAAATGTAAAAGCCTATCATCGTTTGTATTTTAGGCCTTCAAAGAATTCTATTTTTCATTTAAATAAACGATTAATAAACAATCAAGGTTCGCAAAATACAAATAGTATAAATGATTAGTAAGCTAATGTAATAACTAATTAGTGAACTAATGTAATAAATGATTAGTATAACTAATGTGATACATCTTCCTTAGTCTCTGGCTCCATCCTCGTGCAACTGCCTTTTATATTTCAATAATATTCACTGAAAGCACAGTGATTAAAGTTAAATGTGTCCATAATGTAAGTTGCATTTTTTATCCTTTCAAGCCAATCTGTTCATATATTGTCCTCATCCTCTCATTACAGTGCATTTATACGAGTCCTAATTAAAATATCTTTGTGTCAGAATGGAATATTTCAAGTTGAGTTGTCATCGCTACTTCTCACCTCACCCAGTGTGGCTCCTTCCCTTCTCTCACTGACAATATTCTCTTTACCAAACCATGAACTCTCAGCAACCTTCCTACATCTCCATTATCCTCAGTCCACTCACTTGAAACACGATCGCGCCATTCTGACTATTACATTCCTACCCATAGAACTAAAACTTTTGATCTTTCCCTTCGTGTACGTTCTACTACCCTATGGAACTCCCTACCTACTCACATCCGCTATGCTTCTTCTCTATCATCAATCTAATCCCAACTGTTCCAATAAAAAAACAGAAGTTATTTATTTTTTGTTGTATAACTTTTTTTCTATTTTTTTTTTTTTTTTTTTTTAATAGCCCTAGAGGCTTTAGCAAGGAGACAGCCTACAAATCAATATAGAAAAGACCAAATTCATGGTGTCAGGCCAGAGGGTTGGTGAGAAGTAATGGATTACTGTCGGATCCTATCGCTTTGAAAAGGTTGATGAATTCGTCTATCTTGGCTCTCAGATTAACGTGAATAACTACATGACAACCGAGATTAGAAGAATAATGATGCTTGGAAATAGAAGCTTCTTCGGATTAGGACACCTTTTTATAAGCAACTACCTCACAAGGATAAAAGAAATAAGGTTGTATAAAACCATAATTCGCCCTGTCTTGCTCTATGGATCTGAGGAGATGGACCATCTCAAAGTTGGACGAGCAACTACTATTAGTTTTTGAGAATTGGAGGCGGAGAAACAACCTGGAGCTCTACATGCAAGATCCTAAGACGTTATGACATAATGAGAGTTGTTCGCATCGGAAGGCTTAGAGTGGCTGGACACATCGCCAGAATGTTAGAACAGAGCGTTCCCGAGAAACTGATGTCTGGCCAAGTTTATGGCCCAAGAGGCATTGGAAGATCCAAATTGCGTTTGGAAGAGGTTGTCGCAAATGACTCCAGAGTTCTTCTGCTTTTTACTGCGTTTATATTTACAGAGTATAATGAGTTGTTTTAGTATGATTAGTATTTTTTTTAAATGAGTTCAAACTAGGTCTCTCGAGACCCCAAACCACAAGAAACATTAATAACGGCTTTCGGGGAAGGGTGTAATGAACGGACCATTTGCCGTGTGTTTGAATTTTTTTCAAGGATGAAAAAAAATATAAAAGGATATATTTAGCATAAAATTAAAAATGCCCCCCCCCAAAAAAAAATAATAATTCTCTTATTTTTAACGGACAAGTCATGCATAAGTCTTTCAATGTGGAAAACTTTTTTTTTTACTTTCATCACATACCTACACTAACAATATTAAAAAATGAAATTGAGAAAAATGAAACCTTTTGCGAGGTGACATCTCTGACCAGAAAACAAAAAACAACCAGTTGTGAAAAAATTTAGGAAACATTTTTGTATTGGAACGCTGAATATATCGCCGAGACTTAAAATTCAATTGAATCAATCCTGGGATATCCAAAGGATCAAAGAATTTTTTACATGGGGGGGGGGGCAGAGGCATTGTGAGAGGAGCTATGTTGGAGTCATTTCTGAAGTGATTATTTTTTTGCAATCTATAACAGTCCTTGTAGACTTATTCAAGATTTATTACGAAATTGATGTAGTGTGGAACAAACTCTGTTTCCTAAATTATTAACAAATTTTTTAAAATCAATTATTGAAATCATAGTCCATGAATTCCAATCGAAATTCGATGCATTGTTTTATTTCTTCTCTGATACGAAAATCATTTAAATGGTTTGTACAAGAGGAGACGGCAATGCCCTCTGTATCTAATGCATTATATAATGGATATCTTAGACCATCAGTGCTATCAATTGCCTAATTCCCATGTAATATATTTCTATAATCTCCGTTCCATTTCAATTAGGCTATCTTCGCTCGAAATTTAATTATTACGTAAACATTTGTAATTATACAAAACTAACTTACATCAAGAAAAAAAAAATCATAAAGAAGTTTATTTCATATAAAATTAGAAGGTCCGGCAAACGTTGTTCTTTTAAATTCTTTCTGGTGAATATTTTGGTTGTTAAATAAAAAAAATAACGAATGTATTGTAAGTGTGTGTGGTTGGGACCTATCTAATATACAAGTTGAAAGAATTTCATAACCAACTAAAGAAGAAAGGAGCAGAAAAATTTGTTTAATGTATTTTTTTTTCATAAGACAAGTAATATAGAGCGTTTGAAAGCTAAAGATTTTAGAAACAAATATTAATTTATATGCGAATTTCTAAAAGGTAATGTAAAGTGAAAAAATAGGGCTTACACTTACTTCTGATTATTAGACATACAAATTGTATATTGTTTAGTCTTAATCATATCTTTCTAACGAAACTGGTTGACTTTAAACTTTTAGGTTTTTTTAATAGTTCATAAATTTATTTCAACAGCCGAAGTAAGTGAAAGTCGTGTGTTGCCCGCACCAGATTTTTGTATTACCTACCACAGTTAAATTATTTGCATATTTTTGTATTACCTACCACAGTTAAATTATTTGCATATTTTTGTATTACCTACCACAGTTAAATTATTTGCATATTTTTGTATTACCTACCACAGTTAAATTATTTGCATATTTTTGTATTACCTACCACAGTTAAATTATTTGCATATTTTTGTATTACCTACCACAGTTAAATTATTTGCATATTTTTGTATTACCTACCACAGTTAAATTATTTGCATATTTTTGTATTACCTACCACAGTTAAATTATTTGCATATTTTTGTATTACCTACCACAGTTAAATTATTTGCATATTTTTGTATTACCTACCACAGTTAAATTATTTGCATATTTTTGTATTACCTACCACAGTTAAATTATTTGCATATTTTTGTATTACCTACGGCAGTTAAATTATTTGCATATTTTTGTATTACCTACCACAGTTAAATTATTTGCATATTTTTGTATTACCTACCACAGTTAAATTATTTGCATATTTTTGTATTACCTACCACAGTTAAATTATTTGCATATTTTTGTATTACCTACCACAGTTAAATTATTTGCATATTTTTGTATTACCTACCACAGTTAAATTATTTGCATATTTTTGTATTACCTACGGCAGTTAAATTATTTGCATATTTTTGTATTACCTACCACAGTTAAATTATTTGCATATTTTTGTATTACCTACCACAGTTAAATTATTTGCATATTTTTGTATTACCTACCACAGTTAAATTATTTGCATATTTTTGTATTACCTACCACAGTTAAATTATTTGCATATTTTTGTATTACCTACCACAGTTAAATTATTTGCATATTTTTGTATTACCTACCACAGTTAAATTATTTGCATATTTTTGTATTACCTACCACAGTTAAATTATTTGCATATTTTTGTATTACCTACGGCAGTTAAATTATTTGCATATTTTTGTATTACCTACCACAGTTAAATTATTTGCATATTTTTGTATTACCTACCACAGTTAAATTATTTGCATATTTTTGTATTACCTACCACAGTTAAATTATTTGCATATTTTTGTATTACCTACCACAGTTAAATTATTTGCATATTTTTGTATTACCTACCACAGTTAAATTATTTGCATATTTTGTATTACCTACCACAGTTAAATTATTTGCATATTTTTGTATTACCTACCACAGTTAAATTATTTGCATATTTTTGTATTACCTACCACAGTTAAATTATTTGCATATTTTTGTATTACCTACCACAGTTAAATTATTTGCATATTTTTGTATTACCTACCACAGTTAAATTATTTGCATATTTTTGTATTACCTACCACAGTTAAATTATTTGCATATTTTTGTATTACCTACCACAGTTAAATTATTTGCATATTTTTGTATTACCTACGGCAGTTAAATTATTTGCATATTTTTGTATTACCTACCACAGTTAAATTATTTGCATATTTTTGTATTACCTACCACAGTTAAATTATTTGCATATTTTTGTATTACCTACCACAGTTAAATTATTTGCATATTTTTGTATTACCTACCACAGTTAAATTATTTGCATATTTTTGTATTACCTACCACAGTTAAATTATTTGCATATTTTTGTATTACCTACACAGTTAAATTATTTGCATATTTTTGTATTACCTACGGCAGTTAAATTATTTGCATATTTTTGTATTACCTACCACAGTTAAATTATTTGCATATTTTTGTATTACCTACCACAGTTAAATTATTTGCATATTTTTGTATTACCTACCACAGTTAAATTATTTGCATATTTTTGTATTACCTACCACAGTTAAATTATTTGCATATTTTTGTATTACCTACGACAGTTAAATTATTTGCATATTTTTCATACAAAAATACTAAAATCGTGATTAAAAAATGCGAGGGGGGGGGGGGAGAAGGGTGAAAATTTGAGGTTATTGGTATTTTAGTATGCCAAAAAAAAAATTTCGTTCAAAAAACAATTGTTTTTTTCTTTATAGGGAAACCCGAATCACCTAGCAGTTTATAATATAATTTAGGACCGATTCTCATACCTGCCAAATATACATGAAAATCAGTAAAGTAGTTTCGAAGGAGTACGACCACAACCTCGTGTTACGATGGTTTTTCATATATTACATTATTCTTATTTATTGAAATTTACAACTATATTAAATTAATACAAATAAATTTGAAGTTAAAGTAGAATAAATTTCATAAAAATGAAAAAAAAAAAAACTAATAATTGATAGCTCTTGAATATGAAAGTTAGAAAATCTCGAGGGCATCTTCTCATCAATGGCCTCGTAGAATTATCAAGAATGTGTAAAGATGATTAGTTATATGACTAGTAGCTATATGGGCAGAGGGAGTTGTATCGAAAGAGAAACATCTTTTTCGGACAAAAACACCGAAAAATGGTATATTATGAATGATTTTTTCACGAAAAAAGGAGTTTTCGGAGTTCAGAGGAAATGCCTAGTTTCCAAATTAAGAACTCGATGTTTTTGGTCTAGTGAACCAGCTACTCATGAGGGGTTAACTGTTTTCGCTTGTTTCATGATTTTTTCACAATCAGCTTAAAATTATTTCAAAGATTACATAATACTTTAAAACTGTTAATTTTAACAATTTACGTATCATCAGAGCTTAAAAAATCTTTTTTTTTAAGAAGATGTAGATTCTTTAAAGTGAAGGTCAAATTCTATGAATAAAATTGGAGGCTGATTTATACTTCACCACTCTTTTATTAAAATCAATGCACAACGTTTCGGCTAAAATGCCATCATCAGGTGCAAAGAAACACATTTTTCTATTGTGAGTGGATGCTTGAATGAATGAATTGAAGCCTCATGTATAAATGATCCGCTCTCGCAAGTGTATTTGAGATAATACATCTTTGTAGCCCCCATTTTATAAGATTACAAACAAAGAATTAGGATTTAGGGTTCTGGAGCGATATTTGTTGGGTCAAATCTAAATAAATACGTCAATATTAGGACAGATCAACTAAAAATAGTGCACCAACCCTACATTAGGCAAGTTGATTCTAGTAGTATTGGTCAATTTTGCTACCTGAGATCGATGACAAAATTATTGACAGATCTGTTACGGAAATTGAAAAGAGGATCACAAATGGCAAAAAAGTATTGGGGATTCCCATTTCCATATAAAGGAGCAATAATATCCTGCCAAAAACAAAAATTGGTCTATAAGATATTGGTAGAGAGTATAATGACATGGTCCATTAGCATGACCCAAGAGAAAATCTAATGGACTAATCGTCTCAGAGTCTTGAGTGTGTCACATCGTCTTAAAAATAAACGTGTATAGTTTCAGTAAAAGTGGTTCGATTGAAACAGTTTTTGAACTACATGTAGTTTAGTGACTAGAGAAATCAGTTACCAAGTTTGACAGAAATCGGAAAATATATTTTCACAATATCTAGGTAAATTAGTCAGCCTAATGTTT
The DNA here is from genome assembly GCA_023052935.1 of Piezodorus guildinii. Lineage (NCBI taxonomy): Eukaryota > Metazoa > Arthropoda > Insecta > Hemiptera > Pentatomidae > Piezodorus > Piezodorus guildinii. The sequence goes on along the minus strand of CM041295.1, from coordinate 164,330,217 downwards.
AAAATCTCCGGATTAAGTGCTACTGCCCCACCAATCTCTGGCTCCGCCCATCCCCCACCTCGCCTCACCTCACTTCATTCAGATAAAGTACCGTCCACAACTACGTAAATATTACGTGTCTCTTCCAATTGTATAAATATATATATATATATATATATATATATATATATATTATATCTAATATATTATATCTACTCTAATATCCATTCACAATGGCAACAATTGAAGAAAAATTTAATATACTTATTGAAAAAATATCAGAACTAGAAAGAAACTTGATGAAAATAGAAAAAACCATGTGGAAGAAATCAAAGAAATAAAATCCCAGTTCAGTGAACAACATACAAGCTTTCAGAGAAAAAGAGGAAAATATATCTCGAAAAAGAAATAAAATTATATTCGGTTTGGATAGAGAAAATATATCCATAATCAATAAAACAAAATGGAAATATTAAGATATATCGTATCAAACATTAGACCTTATGACGTAACAGAAATAAGGAAAATTAACCCCCAAAGTGGCCCGATAATAGTTACATTAAATTCATTATTTCTGAAAAATGATATTATGAAAAATAAATTTAAATTAGGAAAATCCGATGAATTTAAAGCAATAAAAATCAAAAACGACATGCCAAAGTCTGTTAGAGATATCAGAAGAGAATTGTTCCCTTTTATGAAAGAGCACTGGGAAAATAGCACTGGGAGAAAGGAAATAAGGCAACCTTGAGGTACAACAAAGTTCTAATAAATGATCAACTTTTCTCACTAGAAGATTTAAAGTCTCAAGAAACTTTAAATACAAAAAGAGAAAGGAGTGAAGATAAAGATAGAGAAGAAATTGTAAAAAGTCTAAGCAAAAAACCAGAACAGTCTAAAGAAAAAAGGAAGAAAGATGATAAAACTCATCAAAGATCGATCAGCTTGGATAAATTTCTGATATATGATGAAGAAGATATGAAGACAGAAAATGAAATGAAAGGAGGACCTTCCGTCAAAATAGAAAAAAATTATGGAAAATGAAGTATAGCCAAAAACTATCCCTATGTTTAGAAGGCTCGACCATGGACTATCGATCATCGACTATGACATGGATAGGACAAACCTACTAATATAAGAAGGAAATTTTTAAAAAATCATAGAAAGTAAGGATGGTACGATATTCGCCCACACAAGCTCAGATAAAGGTCTAGGAGGAGTAGGGTTTACAGTTAACAAAAAATGGAAAAATAAAAAAGCTGATTTCAAAGAAATAAGTTCAAGAGTAGCAAGATTGACAGTAAATATGAGCACAAGTAAAAAAATAGTTCTGATCCAGACTGGAATGGAAGGGCTGGAAAACGTGTTAGTGGAGAAGAATCTATCATGGGAAGTTCCTGGTATGGAGTGAGGAACCTGGGAGATGTCACTTGTAGGCTTTGCCATGGCCAATAGAATGCAAATTGCAAATACCTACTTCAAGAAGAAAAGTAAAAACAAGTGGGCTTGGGGCGCTCCTGGTGGAAAAAAATATGAAATAGATTACATATAAGTAGACAACATAAAGAATGTCAAAAATTGTGAAGTGATCACCAGGTTCAATTTTGACTCAGACCACCGCCTAATCAGAGCTACTTTACGTTATAAATATTTAAAAAGAAGAATAGTATCTCAGAAGAACCATACCTTCATGCCCAATAAAATAAATGAGGAAATTGTTCAAGAGGAAATAAAAAAATTACATAATCTAATAGATAACAATGAAAATGACAATATTGAAATACAATATAATACTATTAAAAATAACATAATAAGTGCCAAAATATCAGAACTGCAGGAACGAAAGAAAGGATACCACGCAAAATTATCCAGAGACACCTTGCAAATTTTAGAAAAGAGGAAAAAATTAATACAGAAAGGAAGACCGAATCCTCTGCTTACCCTCATAAATAACGACTTTAGGTAAAATATAAAAAAGTATCTTAAGAAACATAAAGAAAAAAATATAACCGAAATTTTAGAAATGAATAAATCCTTTAAAAAATTTAAATTCGAATTAAACAAAGTAAACACTGGCCAGTGAGTCATAAAAACAATCGAGGAAAGGCATGATTGACTTGGAAACAAAATACTACCAAGAATTATATAATGCTGAAGAAGAAAAGGTATTTAAAAGAACTAAAAAAACAAAAAAAAACAATAAGGATTGAAAATTCTGTTCCTGCAACACTGAATTCAGAAGTGGAAAGTTTAATTAAATCACTAAAGTGCTCAAAAAACCCAAACCAAGATGGTATTACAAATGAAATCCTGAAGGCTGGAGGAGAAGACCTAACAGCTCTACTATGCAATTTTTTCAATAAAGTTCTCGAAGAAGAAGAAATCCCAACAGACTGGAAAATATCAAAAATTGTTTTGCTTCACGAGAAGGGAGATTGGGCGCTAATACAGGAAAAGTTTTTACAAAAATCATTCAAATCAGACTGACAAAAACAATTGATGAAAATTTACCTTTGGACCAAGCAGGCTTTAGGAAGGGGATGTCTACAATAGATCATTTACGGTTGGCGCGACAGGCCTTGGAGGCCCTTGGCCGCGCGGTAAGGTTTATATTCCACACCGCGATACTTGATGACATTTTATAGGGTAGGGTCATCACTCCCTACGCCTATTTTTGTGGGTGGCTATCAATTAGCTGACGGGTCCCACATACCCGGGGGAGATTGTGAGTGAATCCCCATTTAGATCATTTATACACTGTCAAAAAACACATAGAAAAAAGTAAAGAATATAATTTAAATTTATACCTCATATTTGTGGACTTTTCCAAAGCATTTGACAGTATATATCATAGCAGCATTATAACAGCTCTCAAGTCAATAGGTATCGAGGGAAAATATATTTCTATGATAAAGCAATTGTATACTGATGACAAAGCATTTATATCTAGCGACAAAAAAAGCAAGGAGTTTCCAATCAAGAGGGGAGTCAGGCAAGGAGATTCACTATCACCACAGCTGTTCAGTATAGTACTGGAACTTATTCTAAAGGAGATCGAATGGATAAAATATGGAATAAATATAAATGGAGTTAAAATAAATTTAATCAAATACGCTGATGATGTGCTACTGATTTCCAGAAAAGAAGAAAGAAATAGTGAAAATGCTGCAACAACTTAGGTATAGACGTTCACAAGATGGACTGTCCTTGAACTTGGCAAAGACTAAAATAATAACCAGCTCCAGTGTTGCAAAAGTAAAAACAGATCTGGCGCTTTCTTCAATTTACCATCTGCACTCTTAGATAGTCGATTCGGACCACTACTTGAGCATAGCACATGTGACGGCGAAGATCTGCTCAGTGAGGAAATTAAAAGCTGCCGAGAAGACCCGACGTTTTAATCTAAAAAAACTGAAAGACCCGCAAATCAGCATAAATACACTGAAGCACTTGACATTAAAGTGCGCCAGAGAAGCAGCGATGCTGAGCTGGACATTGAAAAGTTCTGGTCTTACTGTTACGGAGCGATAATGGAAACAGCTGATGAAGTACTAGGTAACCCTGGTTCGATGAAGAATGCAGTATAGCCACAAACCGGAAAAACAGTGCGTACCAAGGAATGATTAGGGCAACCACAAGGAGGTCTGTTGATGAATATCGACAGAGAAGAAAATAAGAGAAGCATTTACACCGGAAGAAGAAACGACAGAAAGAGAGCGAGGAATTGAAAACAATTGAAATGCTCCACTGCAGCAAAGAAAGTAGGGATTTCTTCAGATTGGTCAATAAGGGAAGAAAGCAATACCTTAGTAAAGTGATGTCTTGTAAGGATAAACATGGAAAATTGTTGACCAACAAGTCTGAAGTTCTTGACGAATGGAGGGATTATTTCAATGACCTTCTCAATCCAAGAGAAGGAGACTCTCATGATGAACTAGACAAACAAGAGACAGATGAAATCAACAGAATACAAGTGGGAGAACAAGGGTTAGACATTGAACCTCCTGATGAAGAAGAGGTTATAGATGCCATCAGCAAACTGAAAAATAACAAAACCCCTGGTATTGACGCACTCCCTGCTGAACTCTTGAAATACGGTGGAAATGAGCTCAACAAAGCATTACAAGATCTTCTCCTTGTGATATGGACAGATGAGGTGATGCCCTCCGATTGGAACAGATCAGTTATCTGCCCTATACATAAAAAGGGTGATAGATTACTTTGCAGCAATTATCGAGGCATCTCACTACTATCCTGCGCCTATAAAATACTATCTAATATTATTTTTAGACGTCTCTTACCATTTGCTGAGCGCGAACTTGGTCCCTACCAGAGTGGATTCAGGAAAGGAAGATCCACCTCAGACCAGATGTTCTGTGTGCGAACAATTCTTGAAAGAGGCCATGAGTATAAAACCAAAACTCACCATCTTTTCAGAGATTTCAAAGCAGCGTATGACAGCATAATACGAGAAGAGCTGTACATTGCCCTCAGAGAATTTAATATACCTGAGAAACTTATACGCTTGATAAAGCTTACCATGAAGGAGGTGAGATGTATGGTAAGAGTAAATGGTGACAGGTCCAAGGAATTTCGTGCAGATAAAGGACTCCGACAAGGGGATGCACTAGCCTGTTTGCTGTTTAATCTAGCACTTGAGAAGGCCGTAAGAGATGCTGGTTTACGCGAAAGAGAAGGGAATATATTTACCAGACTTGTCCAGCTGTTCGCTTACGCAGACGACATCGACATTGTGGGACGCTCTCTACAGTCCGTGACTGATGCCTTTCTGGCTTTGATGGGTCCTGCCAGCAGACTTGGACTGAACGTTAATGAGTCCAAAACAAAATATATCGTAGCAGAAGAAATCCCAATGCTAGGCGAGAGCAGTCACTATCGGGGTTCATAAGTTTGAGAAGGTCTCAGAGTTCACATACCTGGGATCAATGGTCACCCAAGATAATAAACCCGATATTGAGATAAGGAGAAGAATAACTGCAGCCAACAAATGCTACTTTGGGTTAGGCAAGCAGCTAACCAAGCGGATACATTCTAGACAGACCAAGCTCCACCTCTATAAGACATTGGTGCGTCCCGTACTGCTCTATGGATCAGAGTGTTGGGTGACTTCAAAGGAGACCGAGAAGGAACTCCTGATTTTTGAAAGAAAAGTTCTCCGCCGTATTTTTGGAGGAGTGAAAGATGGAGAGGAGTGGAAGCGGCGCACAAATCAGAACCTCTACAATGCTTTTGGAGAAGGTGATGTGGTCCGGGCTATGAAGTTAAGACGCCTAAGATATGCAGGGCATATTGCCAGGATGGAAAATGGAGAAATGCCCAAACTATTGCTCACTCAGCCGATCCATGGGATAAGAAGAAGAGGAAGACCAAGGTTGAGATGGTCGGATGGTGTGGCGGCGGACGCTCGCATGTTGCTGGGAGTTAGGAGCTGGATGGCATCGGCTCAAGACCGTGATGATTGGAGGAGGCGGTCGGAGGAGGCCAAGACCCGTGACCGGGTTGTAGCGCTGTAAAATAATACTCTTAGATAGGAATCTAAAGCTTCCAGATCAGTATTCGTCCATTTTAAAATTCCAAATGAATACATTAATGCTCGAATTGCCCATGTATTCAAATATTTTATGACATTTTTCCCTGAAAGAAATGTTCCGAGGACAACCTGCACTCGTTTTTTGAATTTTGCTTCAAATACCTTTTTTATATCTTTCTTTAATTCCAAAAGTTGTTGTATTCCTAGATATTTGTATGAGTCATTTTCATTCAAACTGTTGATTACAGCATTGTTAGTTAATTCCATATTACAAGATTCCTTCATCATTCCTTTATGAATATGAAGTACTGCACATTTATCTAGTCCAATCTTCATCTGAATATCCCCACTGAAGGTCCTTACCACTTCAAGAAGGCTTTGCAGATCATTCTCATTCTTGGCGTACAATTTGATATTATCCATGTAAAGGGAATGGGAAACAACTGTTTTCTGTCCGAGATGATAACTCTTGCCTGATGAGTTCAACATTTCACTTAAAGGGTTGATAGCTAAACAGGACCAAAGAGGACTTAGAGAATAATCCTGAAATATACCTCTAGTAATAGGTATTTTTTCGTTGCAGAGCTGTGCCGTATTACCAGGCATTATCAGAGACACTTTCCACAAGTTCATAAGGCGTTCTAGTAGTTCAATTATGACTTTGTCTATTTTATAAATATGTAGACTTTCCAAGAGCCAATTGCGAGGCACTGAATGATATGCCTCCTGGTAGTCTATCCAGGCTATGGCAATATTACGCTTCTTGTTCTTTACCTGTGAAGCTATGAAGCTATCAATGACAAGCAATTCCTTGCATCTCTTCGCGTTCTCTCTCGTTCCTAACTGTTCATCAGTCATTCAATTGTGATAATTTAAATGAGATTTTAGCTTGTTATTAATAACTGATGTTAGCAGTTAATAAGTTCCAATTAGGAACTTACCATACAATTGATCTGAAATCTTTTGGTTCTAATTTCTGTTTTTCCCCTTTTGGTATTAAGTATGTACGACCGGTACAAAACTCTTCAGGAATTTCGAATTTGTTTTCGAAAAAAACACTGAAAGCAAGTAGCGGTAGTAGTGGAAGGACACATGTCAAGTTTTTCGGCCAATAATTATGCAGCTTGTCTGGGCCAGTTGCCTTCCAATTTTGCATCTTCTTTAGAGCCAAGACAACATAATTTTCATGAATTGTGACCGCTTGCATCATTGGTACATCAGCCACACTCTCTCTTAACCGTTTTAACCAATATGCGTCCTTCTTATATGACTTTGCAATACCCCAAATAGTTTTCCAGTAATTAGTTTTTTTCTAATTTTCTAGATGATAACCACCGATAGAAAAGCTTTTCTGTATTACCAAAACATTTGTTTTGCTTCCTCCTTTCAGATGCTTCAGTGTATCTCCTTATTCTATTCGCATATACTGCCAGTCTTTGTTTCATATTTTCCATAAGTGTAGTTAAAGCTAGGTCCATTTCCGACGCTCGTACCACTCCAGTGTGTGAGACAATTATTTCATCTATCTTCGTCTTTAGTTTGATTGAAGCGTGGACTGGGTTCCTTAAAAAATTAGTAAGAATTCCAATTCTACGACGAAGAGATTCAATCTTATTTAAGAGTCTTCTCTTCCATGGAGGGTTCTTATCCTTACCCTGTTTAGAGCGGTTCTCTTTATCTGTTGGTTCTCTAACTAAACCTAGTTTTAAGGATAATGTTCTGGCAGCGACATATATCCAATTACAGATTTCTGAAACCATCATTGTATTCGTCATATTATCTGACAAAACTTGGTTAACGATTTTGACAATTTTTAAAGTAGTTTTTCCATAAGGTACTCGAAGCAATGGCGGTCTGTTTTGAAGAGAAATACCTTCATATTTAATATGTTCTCCCATCATAATTTCCTTCAATTCTAGCTTTAATTTGTCATCTTGCTCACTCTGCGTGTCTGGTTGCTCCTGTATAAATGCTGCCACAGTGGACTCCTGACAATTCATCAGTCAAAGTACTAATAGATCCATGATTGGTACAAGTATTGAGAGTTGTTACAATTTTCACTCTGATTTAATTTATTTCCGCTTCTGACAGAAACTTTCGTTTCATGATTTGTTTAACTTGGTCAGCAAGCTGTTGAGACGTGGCTTCAATCTCTGGGAACTGTGCACTCCAGTATTCAGTTATTCGACTGCGATATCCTATTTTTTCCGTCTCCGCTTTGTAGCCAAGAAATATGCTCGGATTACTGCAAGGTTCATATTGCGGGTCAACTTCATCCGAGGTTACAAATTCCTTTGGTGATTTGTTCCTCTTCTTCGCGCGGGATGCTCAATGGGAGCTTCCAAGCTCGATTCAGAGTTAAAGTTGGAGAGACCTGTGACTGCCGACCTTACGGTTCCATACGGCATCGGGGCACCGCTCGCAGTGCCTGCCGATGACGAGGGCAGTGAATCCATTCCCTCCAGAGCAGCCTTCACTCTGGATTCGTCTGAGGCTATTTGGCTTCTAGTTCGCACAATTGTTATTTGGGTAAATGGATTTTATACCTGCTGCCAGGTCTCCCTAGGGAAGGTATAAAACAGTACCCTAGGGTGTGTACTGTGAGTGTGCTTCATGTAAGTGTGGATGTGTTTTTGGGCTGTTCTGTGTGTACTTTGGGTGGTGTACTGTACTGAGGAACCCGGAGGACCGTAAAATCCAGGCAACTGTACCCATCAGACACCCCCTGCGGGTTAATAAAGACCGCCGCACAGGTAGAATTAAGACTATTATTATTATAGTGGATATAATTAGTTGACCGTTGAGAATTACTAAAAGGAATTAGTCCGGGACTCATCGCTGAATCCGTCCACATCCACCTCCAATCTAATCCTGTCAATCATAAAACTGATAAACAATGCATCTCCTCCATCTATAGCCATATATTAAACTCTATTAAGTAACGCGGCTTCCCATTTCCATCCTGCTGTACACATTTCGGTTTATTTATTGGTTTAATTTTTTATTTATTTATGTATACATTTATTTTATATATGTATCTATTTTATATGTTTATGTACTTAAAAAATTCTTAATGGTTTTACAGTTCAATTTATCCCTACTTGTAATTATTTTATTCTTTTGTATGATCTGTCAATGATTGTTACTTAATTTTTTCTCATAATATTTTCACCTTATTATGTTTACTGTCTTAATATATTTACCATAATTATTAAAACGTTGGTTGGGATGTAGTCAGTTTTACTAAATTACTTTGTACATTATTATTCTTACTATTGTACACGTATTAAATAGGTTTTTACTTTAATAATCTTGTTAAAACATCTTCTAGTACCATTATGATGTTATTACTATTATAGGTTTAATCTGATTACTTCTGTTTATGTTAGTATTACAATTTTACTCTTTGTTGTCAGATCTCGTCAAAAAATGACGTACGTATTTTCCATTTTACCCAACCTTTTGTACGTACTTTCCTATCTACCTGCCTATATTCCATACTACAAAATTGTACCTAGTTTCCATTCGCCTACAACACGGTACATATTTCCACTGTACTCCATTTTTCAATGTTTTTTATTTCATGTATTTTTTCTTATATATTTGTAAATTATCTTTTGCCATTATCTGCCCTGTATAGCTCTCTCATTATTATACCTTTCTCATTGTAATTTAATTAATTGACTTCTTTACAAATCTAGTTCCCTTTATGTTATAATAGTGACATTCTCTAACGCAATAGTTTTTAAAATAGTATATTTAATCTTATTTTAAATGTATTCTTTTTGTATTTTTTTAGCCCTGATGATGACCCACAATGAGGGTCGTAACGTTGGCAAAAAAATAAACTGTAGAAACTACTCAATTGTTTCATTCACCGACCGCCACCCGGACTAATTCCTTTTAGTATTATTATTATTATTATAAGAGAAAAACATTCTTGCTATAGAAATGATTTTTGGAGGACAGCAGCAAGGATGTCAAGGATTGAAAGATTTAGGAACAGTGTCACATGGAAAAATGGATATAAGAAAGAATATTCTAAACGTCATTGAAAAGCGACGACTTAGACTAATGGTCACTTACGAAGAATGAGTAGATAATGGATCGGGAATGCTGGTGGCTGGTGGTAGAAGGAAGGAAGACACCAGTCGGATGGAAAAATGTAATGATGGAGAGTAAATTGGATAAATAAAATGGAGGAGGATGTGATGGACCGGCAAAGATGGAGGGACCTACTTTGTCAGGAGTTTGAATGAAGTAAATTTCAAATTGAAGAAACTCATAATTAGCAAATTAATAATTACAAAAAATATTAACCTGTAAGTGATATTAGCTATTTTTTAAAAAAAAGATTGTTATAGTCACAACTTACAGTCTTTATAATATGTTTAGGATGCGTAACAAGGGAGAACAAACATAAAGAGTATAAGCGCCTGGTTCAAGACTGGAAAAATCAGATGAGGCTCTAAAAAGGAGCTGAAGAGAGAAGAAGAGGATATATGTACATATCATATGGGAAAGAATGGATATACGAAAGAATATCTCAAAGGTCATTGAAGAGCGACGACTCAGAAGGAATGGTCACTTGGGAAGAATAAATGACGACAGAATATCAATGGATATAATGAATTGGGAGGCTGGTGGTAGAAGGAGAGGAAGACACCCAGTCGGAATGAAGAAACTCCAACAACAACAAAAAGAGAAAGAATGCTTGTTTATAATATTGATTGGTAACAGTCAGTTGGTTTTTAATAAAAAACGAAAATTGTTCTGAGTATGTTGAGGATGAGGGGAGATTCCAGAGGGAGGTGAACACCAAGGGCACCAGGTCACAGGGTGGCCTCGCACCTTATCAAAATTAAATAAATGTATTATACATACAATTTATAGTTTTAGGAAGTCGATGGACCTCTTCCTCTTGAGGGATTTCCCATACCTCACTTTGCCAGGCTCAACAATATTATTATCTTGGAGGCTCATTTGCTACTAGAAGGAAGTAGGGGGTGTCACGCCCCTACGCCCAAAAATTGTTTGAACAATTAAAACATATAATAAGATATTTGGATAAAAGGTATGATTAGTTTTTTTTTTCTTCTTCATTACGCTACGTTGACAAGGTGGTCATTCGTTTCATTGCAGCCCAATAGATACTCTACACGAGCACAATACTGTCTTATTTCCTTCAGGGCAGAATATATATGTGACGATGATAGGCTGCCTGTCACCTCCACAAACATGTGCAATCCAATTCTTGAAACATGCTATGAAATTATCATTTTATATTTCTCTTTGTTTCTATATTTCATTACAGTTATCTTATTGTTTATCTTATACTCTTAACCTATTATTATTTTACTTCTAATTGTATTGCTTCTTGTCTTGTTTTTTTTTTTTTGTGTTTAATACCCACATATGGAATACCCACAATGTAAGCGAAAAAGTCGCACAGTGGCTCCAAACGCACTTTTTCGGGACAAAACTCTTCCCTGGTCGTTCTATTTATTATTATATTTCCCTTTATTTATCATAGTTATAAGATAAGTTTAAGAAAACTTTGGGTTTCATATCATTGGTTGGTGATTCTTTATGAATTTTCAAAAATGTCAGAAAAATTATAATTTATTTAAATATCTCAATTTATACATGACAAAATGGCGTATAAATTGCATGGACATTTTTAGTTTTGTTTTTACCAACAAAATTTCTGAAGCTGAAGACACTGTTGATAATATATATATATATATATATATATATATATATTTACGTAAATAATTATTTGTGTACAAACATACTGCATGTAGTTACGTATGGACAGGAAAGTTTAATTGCTTAAATATTTTGTTCACAGTTGTAAGTTATTAACGTGTAATTTAATTTGTAAGTTGTTTTAACAGATATGTTGATTCAAAAGTATAGTTAAAGTTCATATTTCACTAAATATGTTTGTACACGAAAGGGCAAAACTAACGTTTGGAAAAATAAACGATGAGTGAAGAAAAATATGAATCAAAATTATTTAAAAACCTATAATAACATTATGTCTCTCTCAAAGAAAAAATAAATAAATAAAATTTAAAAAATAAATATATTGTAATAAATGTTTTTAGATATTTACATGTATTTAAACAAGTTATCTCAACTTTTCTTTTTTGTGAATTTTCTTTTAGTTAAATCATTAGTAGTAAATTGTATTGTAGTATTTATATTGGCATAAAATTAATTTATTTCTTATTATTGTTCTTTTTTAAAATTTATGTTCAATATCTTTTTTTATCCTTATTAATTTTTTGTCTTGGCTAAATGTAGCTATTAAATTTTATGTTATTCTTAAGGGACTTAGTCCCAGAAAAAAGGTATAGTATATAATATAAGAAGATGAAAGAAAAAACACCTTTATTATATATTTATATAAACACACATACACATAATAAAATGTTGTAGTAAATTTAAGAAATCAATTTTAAAATAAAATTTACTTCATACAAATAAATAATGTTATACACCTTGTTATTCTTCTAATATAACAGACTGCTGTTTTATGTTCCCTTAGAGTTCGTTGTAGCCAGGGTTATTGTTTTTTTTTACTAAGAGTCCTTCAAATTCAAACATTTTTTCGCGATCAGACTAGCTATAGTTGTGATGTATCCAAGTTAGCATGGCCGAATTTAAGGCCTAGTGACAGACAGACAGATATATCTGCGTGTATACAGTATACAGTGCGTGGGAGCGGCGTTGGTGGGGGGTTATGTAAGGCCGTGAGTCAGGAGTGCCCCTTCTCCCGGCAGAGTCAGTGTTCGCTACGGCAGCTCGCCGATCGCCCGCCCTGTCACGGTGAGTCCTGTACTTGACACTATTCGGTGGCGGTCTCCTCGATAAGGCGGCTTCTCATCTTGTCATCTCAGTCCTATATAGGTTCACCACTCGGCAGTCTCTTCTAACCTCATCTTCATTTAAAATTCGACCGTTGAGCCATAAAAAAAAAAAATAAAAAAATAAAAAAAAATAAATAAATAAAAAAAACTCAGGTCGTACATAAACAATGTTATTAAATTTGTAGGATGGTAAGAGCATGTACCCTACTTGTGCCAAGTTTTGTTTGGATATGTTGAAGGAAGAGGTGGATGGGGATGCCCCGACCGACAGTAGGTACGGAGGATGGCCTGGCGGGTTTAGGACCTTGACTAGGAGGGTACAGCGCCTATTACGTGAGCGTTGAGATCATTGGGCGGACCTTGCTCCATAACTTCTGCAATCCGCCTCTCCCTGCCTTTTAATATTATACAACCGTTCCTGTCCCGTTAGTTCTTTCGACACTCGATCCTTAGGTAAATGTATTTTTGTAATGACTTGTGTGTTTGTACCTGTCATTTTTTTGTTTCCCTCCTAAAATTATCCTTTCTTAACCTTTTTGATAACCTTGTTGTTTGTTTATTCATTTAACGTCACTTTATCCTACTAATCGGACGACGGTACAGTGGGGATCCAAACTTTTGTATATCCAGATTTAAGTATAATAGGGATTTTTAACGAGTATCCGACATTTCACGCCCCTCCTCCCCCCCCCCCCAAGGAAGGCGTGAACAAGGATTTTTTACTCCCGTTAAAAATCCTAGGGCCAACAGACGGGTTTGAACTTGCAACCTCGCAACCAGTACACGCAGGTGACCCCTAAAACCTTGTTAACCGAAATTGAATCACTAACCGAGTCAGACAAATGAATCATTGGTTTGTTTGCTAGATCCTTAGTTGTTTTGAAGATGAGGTTAGGAGTTCGCCATTTGGCATTCGCTCTTGTATAATATTGATTAATTTTTAATAGGGGACGGTTCATATAAAAATACATAGACACAATCCAGTTACATATCTTAAAAGAAGAAGGCAGTGTGAGAATTCTTTGGCTAACCATGACAATATTATAAAATATAAAATATTCTATCTACGTCCTTGATCTATAAATTTCTATTTCTACCTTAGCTTTTCTATCCGCTTTTTATTTTATAAGTTACCCTGCTCTTAGTTATTAACCTTTTTTGTCATGTAATTCATCTTCAAGTTTTGTTTTTAAATTATGTGGATTCGATGACAATAGTAAACATTAAACGTTAATTATTTTCTTGTTTTGATCTAAGTTCTGTTTGTGTATGTAAGATAGGAGAAGAAAGGAGTTACTTCGGAAGAAGCTGTATGCTTTCATATTTCATATACAGTCAAATACAGATAAGTGATGTTTATGACAAGGCATACAAAAATCATAAACTCAGGGCATTTTTCGGTAACTTAATACCTGATTATTCTCCTTAAGTATAGCATGTTTGGTTATGTAGAGGTCAATCTACTTGTGTTAAAAGTATATTGATATTAAGAACTATTATCAGGAAAGATTACTGCAAATTACAGGAGTAATAATAAATCTATTTGAAAAACCAGTATTGACATTACTTTATTTATATTCGGTATACGGAACATTGAGGTTTTAAAGTTATGGGATCATCTTGCATTCTTAAAACTAAGAAATCGGCTGTTTCGCATCTTTAAATTATAGACAGTTTGAAAAATGGACATATTATAGAAATTTTATAATAATGAAATTCGCCATACTTCAACATCAGTTACCGCCATGATGGTTGGAGCAGAAGTATATAGTGGTCAGCCATACGTTATTCCTCCAGACCTTAATTCGGTTTTCCAGACCAGTTCGGTTCTTGATGAAATAATGACTAGAGGTCTTTGGAAGCGGATGGTTCTTGGTCTCACCAACAACCTTCCAACAAAAGGCTTCTTATAAAAATCAGAATATACTTCGTTAAGTTTACATCATTATAATCATTAAGGCAGCAACTTTTTTGTATATACAACACTATGTATGTGTTGCTCTCCAATGAAAATATTATTTTCAAGGGTCCGGATGCTATTTATTATTATATATCTCATGGATAATAGTAATAATGGATCGGAATGATAGGAATCTAGTAAATTGGTGTGGGTTTAGTGTTTTTAATAATGAATCAGTGACATAATTAGCAAGGAATATGTAAAAAAAACAACAGTTAAATAAGTTATTAACAAAAGATTATAATAAAAAATTTAATATAATTTTAATAATTAACCGTTCAAAGGTCTATTTACCAATTCAAGGATCATGAAAAATGTGATCCCTAATATGATATTATAAAGATTATACATTCACTCGCACACATGCCAAAACATACATAGTAAAGCTCTTAAACAGTTCGACATTAACTGAAGTATAGGTTTTTAAAAAATTAATTATTTATTTATTACAGATTTATAATTTTACTAATTACAAAGGAAGTAAATAGGCTGGCGTTTGTCTGATTTCGGAAGATTCCATCATTGGTAGTTATTCCAATAAAAAAATATAATATGAAATAAAAAATTATTCAATATCGGAATAAAAATAATATTATTCTTACACAGTAAGTTTAACAGCTCATCTACTCTAGGCTAGATAGACCATTTATCCTCTAGGTTAAAAAAAACAATTTATATTTGTCAGCCTGGAGTTAAATCATGCAAATGTTTCATTGCACTCTAACCGGCTGGATTTGAGCATTGATACTAGGGCTACAAGAAGAATATTTCTGAATCAATACACTTTTTCTTGATTGAACGTTTTGTTGGGTTATGTACTGAGGTGAGGGAAGTAGTCGATAAGCTCAAACGATCGCCTTTGCATGTTTATATTTTTAGTTATATTTTACTTTTATTATATTACTTTCGCATTGATTTTATGTCGTTTATATACTGTTTATAATGGCCAACTATTAATTTATTATGTACATATATTCTGTCCATGAGCTTATCATTTATTTATCTTAATAAAAGAAAAATCAAACCCTAAAAGGAAAAATTAATAGAGATTACTTATCTGATTTTGAGTAAATCAGCTGCCATAATTTTGACTGATACAACCCTCACAGCTATACATCAAAATGTGGAGAAGGGTGTAGGTGCATGTTGAAGGGTGATGATCCTTACGTGTGCACACCTTTTTGGACACCGACTTTTTAAAAATTATTTAAAAAATAAACTTATAAATATAAATAAATCCCAAATACAAATTAACGTAAAACGCATCACCGTTGTTTAGTAGATGACTGTTTTACACTGAATTAGTCGATATAACAAAGAAAAAAAAACTAAAAGTCATCTTTTCTTACCTAATAATTATCGTTGTTTATTAACACATTTAAAGTAGTGATTATTATATTACAGTATTGTGTAGCTTCTGTGCTACTGGTTCTGCCATAGCAAATTCGATCATAGCAAATTTTTATAAAGCACTTTCCGAAAAGGTTAAAGTCTAGTAATAGTTCCAGTCAGGTTACTTTACTTTAAATTGTAAAAATTTGAAATAGTTTAATAATTTTCCATAAATCACCATGATGTTTTATTGAACGTGTCAGAATAAGGTCGTGAAAAGTTTACACAGTAAATGTAATGTATTGATTACTCTATAAAACTGTTTGTACAGAAATATGTCTACTTTAAAAGTGTCAGAAGATACTTTGTGACGGTAATCTATTGAACTTTTGTTTTTTATTATTTTATTTATAGTAATTTACAACTGTATTAAAAAACACAATGAGTAAATATGCCGTATGAAGATAAGTCATGAAAATGTCTTGAGAAAGAACTACCCAGTGGTAGCACTTCACTAACTATTTTAAGGCAGTAAGTCCCGAGGCCACCTTCTTTTCAATCACTTCGGAGGGTTATCAGGGATATCTAAGGAAGATAAATTACAAACAAGTGGGTTTATGTGGGCAGGGGTTTAGAATGAAAAAGTTTATCTATCACGGGCTATGTCTGCAACAAATGGGATGTTGAGGTCATTATGGAGGAGTTCATTTGTGACAAAATAAGGGGCATTTAGGATTTTGCGAAGGATTTTGGACTGTAAGGACTGAATTGCGGGAGAAATTAGATTATTTAGTAGAGCCCCAAGCTCGATTCTATATGTCCAAATAGGTCTGATAATAGTGATGTATATGAGTCTTTTGTAATATACTGGAAGTTTTGAACGTTTGTTTAGAAATAGTGTGGTAGTAATAGATATCTTCGAGCAATTTCTTGTTGTTTCAGTCTTGTGTGAGGGTCTCTTGAACTTAAATTGATTTTAACAAACACACGTAGCGTTGTTTCCATACTTATTGTAATAAAATGTATGTTTAACTTGAAACGATCGTAGAATTGTTTTCAGCCTGCTAAAAATGCGTAGAGGAAGAATGGCAGAATACTTATTTATTCTGCTATTTCAGCCGAGGGCGATCCTGGGGTAGGCAGCATCTATAAAGACGGTACCTAAAAATTTGGGGAAAAACCTGGTGGTTGGTCGTGATAATGACTTAATCACCTCAGTGCACTGCTGATAGTCTAGAAATTGTACGAAATCCATATCTACTGAACCCAAGACATAGGTCGGGGAGATACAGATCTTCTTTCAAATTTTAATCAACTTTTGTGCGGACAATTCATGATTTCAGCCTTAGTATGTTTAATGAAATTTTCACAAAAAAAAAAAAAAAAAAAAAAAAAAATCTGTGTAAATGATCTTTCTAGTCACTTGTATCAGGAAGTTTTTATAATTGAATCGAACACGTTCTTATTTTACAAAAAAATAATTATGATTGCACCGGGACTTTTGCTTTGTTTATTTAATTTCACTTTATACTACTGTGGCTAATCGGACGATGCTACAGTGGGAGTCCTACATTTTGCCTACCCAGGTTTAATTAGGATGGGGATCTTTAACGACATAGCACATGCTCGGGACCACCCTCCGAAGGACGGCATTACTAAGGACTTAATACAACCATTAAAAAATCCTAGGACCAGCTGCGGATTTGAACCCGTGATCTTTGGCATGGATGGCTGTTATGCTAGCCACAATGCTACAGGTGATTGTACCGGAACTGAATTGCATTTTATGATGTCTTTTAGGTACCTGTTTGTGAAAATTATTTCCCTCTATTTTATTTATTTATTTGTGTATACGTCTCTGTTGTTGACTTTTTCTAATTTTTTTGTGATTAAGAAAGGATATTTAAGAAGAATAATTATTAGGGTGTTTGTTTTAAATTCTTTCAAGTTATTTTAAGATACAAACGAAAAAGAAAAAATATTGGCAACTAGTTTAGCGTTGTCTAAATTCATGTAGCGTTGGAACTAGAAAATACATTGGTCAGACTAAACACTCGTATAGAAGAAACCTGTTGCCATTTTTATCGTATTATTTTTTACATTCTTATAAATTTGTCAGATTTAGATATTTGAAAAAATCAATTAAAAAATCATCATTACTGAGCTAATCAAATTCAAAACATTTTGTCGATTGAATAATATATTTTTATAATATGTTTGCTTTTAATAATATGTTGACGACGTTTTTATTGCTTAAATGATAGAACAATGATTATTCAATGTCAAGAAGTTACAGCTAATTTAGAACAAGTACATTTAAAATGAAAATCTCGACTTGTTCAATTTTAAATACCAGCAACCGCCTTGTAAATTTAATTAATTACCAAAATATCTTGACTAATTTAATACATGAAAAAAATAAACTAATGCGCTATTAGTTTATCAATATAATATTTCGGGGTTGGTGGAAGTTATTCGCTGTAAGTATGCTTGGCTTGGTTTTTGCAAGGGTCAAACAAGACACCTCATATTTGACTGTAGCAGTGTAAAATGTTTTTTATCTTCACCATATTATATTATCTTCATCCTTTTAAAACATTTGACCGTCAACTAGTATGAAAAGTAGTTATCGTATTTAATGAAAAATATTTTAAATATAATGCGAAATAATAAATATCGAAATGATGGAATTATTTAGGCAATTAGCAATTAGTGATACCGGGCATCGAATCTAGAGAGAGGCCTTTTGTATTTTGTTTAAAAATGTTTGAATAAAATATAAAGACGGTTAACCTATTTTCAATTATTTCACAACTCGTTTACATAAAAAAAAAATTTTTTAAATTTTTTAAAAATAACTTATATTATTTTTTCAGATTATAAAATGCTCAAAATTTCCTATGCCCTATTCCAGAAGAAATAAATTTGTAAAATTCCTATTTATTTAAAGTTAACAGGAATATATATTTCGTGTCTGTAGTTCAAATTTCATAACAGGTTCAAAATTTAAACGAATGTCGATTCTTTGACGTTACAAGACCCAGCTTTAACTATTTGGAGTAGTATTGATATTTTACTACTAGTCTTCTATTCTCCGGGTTGCGGAAGAGTAATGTTTTGAAACGTGAAGCGACCCTGGGGTTTGGAGACTCTCCTGAGTTACCCAGTCTCTATAAATTAGGTAACCAAAAGTTAGAGAAAACTCGGCGACTGAGCGTGATCTCAGCCTAATCGCCTCACTGCATAGCTGTTGGCCCGAAAACATTACGAATGTCCATATGTACTGAACCCAAAGCCCTGATGGGTTGTAGAGGTTTAGGTACTTTTTTTTTAATATGTATTTCATAATTATGCGAAATAGAATGCGGTAAAAATATCGAAATACGCAGAAAAATGAGAAATTAAATATGCGAAATATGCAATATTTCCTCACTTTCTCCTTCAGCATTTTTAGGGCAAAACGTCAAAGTAGATATTTAATAAGACCGTGAAAGACATGGAGTGAGGAATGTAGATAAAGATGTGATTGTTTTTAAACCAGAGTTAATTTCTCTTTTTCTGTTATCTGAGGAGCCAGTTCTCAACTTTCTGCTTAATCACTATCATTAAATTAAGTTTACTATTTCATAGATTGATTTTATAAAAATGATCATGTATTGTTTTAAAGAAAATTGCTTGACTACTAATAACTTTCAGGATTAACTTCTGTACTGCTTATAATTTAATGCAATTATTAAGTACATTTTACGTAGTTATTATCATATGAAATATCTTAGATGAAATAGCAAACTATAAAACATATTTTGTAAAATTTATAATCCTTATAAATACATATGATAAAGTAATAATATTTTCATTTTATTAAAATAACACGTATAGATTCTAAACAGACATTGAATGCCAAAATTTGGCTCCAGACGTCATTAATGTCAATGACCGTTGATCGGCTTGTCAACGACGCATTTTCCAAGCATAACATCATTTTAATGATGCTAATAATTATTATAACTTGTTATTTTTTCTTCAAATAAAGACATTATAAGAGTATTATAATCTTCGTGACTGACCTTGGAGAAAATAGGCTTATTATACTCAAGTTTACAATTTACCGATTTTTATGTATGACATTATATATATATATATATATATATATATATATTATTTTCAAAATAACTGAAACTTTGAAGTGCGTGGATTTTTATATAAATTATGTTTCGAATAAATATTTACTAATAAATGTACCAGAGTCACATTTTTTGCACATTTAAAAAATAAAAAACGTATTTCCTGGAAAAGATTAACCGAACTTGTGTTTTTTTTTTTATATTATAATTGATGTGTATATAACTTATTTATTTTTATTTATTATGACAAATTATGTTTGAAAATATTTCTTAAATAAGGTTCTAACATTAATTATTTTTAATAAGAATTGTATTAAAAAAAAAATTATTAATGGAAGTTACCTCCAGATTTATGATTGTCATTGTTTGTTATAGGTATTGTTTATTTATTATTTTACTCCAATACTCAAATAAATCCCTATTTTAATTTTCCTATAATATTATCCTAAAAGGACTTGTCAAGGAAATAAATGCAGGATTTATTTTTTAAATGTCTTACTTTACCCAACTAAGTTCATTTAACGAAAATTATAATTTTTTAATTATTTTTCTAATACTATTGTCGGTTGTCCAGACCAAGGATTATTATACTAAGATCTGTTTTAATTTATTTAATGAGGTGAGGTGTATAATACGGCATGGTAATATTTTCACAATGAGAATAAAATAACTTATTAAATATCTACGTTGTAAGAAGTGCTCAAAGTATCAAAATTAATTATTAATTAACATTTCGTCTCATCTAAATAAAACTCTTAGTTTTCATTTCATTAACTGTTCATTGAAATTAAATACTTACAGTGGATCGAAAATTTCTTAGGTAATTTTATATTTGAATTGAGATATTTGATGGATTGCGTTTTAATGTGATTTAAAATTAAATTAAATTTTAAAGCCAACATTCAACACAATTTAAGATGCTTCAAATTGAAAGTAAATATTACTCAATTTACATTACATATCTTTACAATACTTCAAAAATATAATACATGCCATTTCATATTTCATATTGTTATTTCATAATAATCTATTTAACAACAAAAAATAATAAATAATAAAAAACCTCAGTAATCATCTATCAAACGCTAAAAACCCCATTTAACCAAATTAAAAAAAAAAAAAAATGTGAAAATCGGAAGATTTTTGCGTAAACAATCATTATAATGTTGAAGAAAGTAAAGTGAGTCCTGATGATGGGAAAAAGCCCTGAAACTTAGATTCAAAATAAAACTGTTGTAAAATAAATTTTTGGAAGAATTAACTATTTCATAATTTTTTAATGTATGTTTCTTCCGGGAAAATTAATATCATTTTTATATAACAAAAATTGAACAGTTATCACAAATTTACAATATAGTATTGATGAAAGTAAAGTGAGCCCTGAAGATGAGGAAAAGCTCCGAAACTTAGACTCTGAAAAACTAATTGTAGTAAAATAAATTTTTGGAAGAATTAAGAACCATTTTATTAATCGTGAATATATGTTTCTTATTATAATGATCGTAATATAATAATATTATTATTATTATAAAATTATATTATTATAACTATATAATATAATATAATGATAAGAATTATAATGACAAGTCAAATGTTATTTTTTAAATATATTGACCAGATTGGAAGTAACATTGCTGTTTGTTTTAGTATTGAATTTTTTTTTTTAATAGTACTAGGTCATTAAAACATGTAAAAATAAATTTGATTATTTTATCATCATAATTATACTCCTTCTTTTGGTTTAATAATTATAAGATATATTTGTGGCCATGCAAAATAAATAATCTTATTTTAAAATTAAAAACGTCTTAGGGTGATTTTCAAGTGTCCGCAAAAATATTTTTTATGATATTAATAGACATGTTTTTTACAATTTCATGTAGTTTATTCGATTTATAGTATATTAATTTTAAATGGCTTACCTATTATGCATAAAGATTCCCCATAAAATGTGTTTCATCAGCAGTGTCGTCGGCTTACATAATAAAAAATTAACTTGTATATTAATATCCTACGGAGCGGCGTGGTCTAGTGGACTCAGGTTCGAATCCCGGCTGAGGCAGAATTATTTATTCTGTTATTTCAACCGTGCAACGACCCTGGGGTATGGAGACCCTCCGGGGGCACACGAAGCTTCCATAATGTAGGTAGCGAAAAGTAAGGATAAAACCTGGCGGTTTCTTTCTCTTCTTCATTATACAGTTTAACCTGGAATTGATTTTATTTATTTATTCTTGAATTATTATTATTTTTTATTTTATCTTACTTTTTTTGGTATTGTTAATTATTTGTGTTATATTCATATTTTATTAATTATTAATTTCGTTTATTTTATTTTTATTATTTGTCAGTGTTATTGCATTATTTATTTGTTATAGTATTTTGTTCGTTGTTCTCTTTTCTTAATTTTTTTCTGCTAATTTCATTTTTATTTTTGTTTTGTGTTTGTTAATATGTGAGGGCGATAATAACCATCAGCAGTTGTTTGCCCTTAAAATTACAACACCTGGCAGCCGTGAAATAGTACGAATCTTTATGTGTACTTAACTCTATATGTACTTTTATTTTATTTTACTTTTTTATTTTAATTTAAGATTAATATAAACCAAAATTTACAGACAGTTGCAAATGCCCCTAGAGGCCGATACGTTTTGAATTTTTAAATATAATTATTTCTTTTTATTTTCTACGAATGTATATTACGATTGTTATTATTTATTTTCATAATATTGTAGTGAGTCCTGAAGATGGGGAAAGATTCCAGAAATAAATTGTCTGTAAAGAAATAAAGTGTGTAGACAAATTAAAGACGTATTAACTACTCCATTAATTTCGAGTTTACTTGACTCCTTAATTTATTTATTGAGTGCAAATAAGATTTGAGTGAGAAAAAAAAAACCCTAGACTAAATCCGATAAAAATTACATTGAAAGCATTCTGAATGCCTTAAGTGAGGAAGATAAGGGCTAGGTTAGTAAAAGACACGTGTTGCTTCGAGGCTGAGGGTCATGGGTCTACTTGTTGCTTCAGTCTTACGTCTACTCCCTTCAATTCATTTAGTTCCTTCTTTGAGGCCAACGTTTTTTTTATACCTATTGGGGGTAGAAAAAAGTGTATTTTTTGGTATTTATTACTTCCATAATTTATTTAAAAAATATTCAGTCAACGTTTGGACAGGAGTTGAGTCACATTAAACTTCCCGATTTCAAAAAGGTGCATAATAAAAACAAAGCAAGAAAAACTTTTTTATTATTTGAAAGACTATATAATGCAGTTTTATTTTATGATTTGAAAATGATATCTTATAAATCTCTACCTCCATTGTCCAAACACTGACAGAGCCTTTCCTGGAAGTTGTATATGACCCTGTGAAACATATTCAGGGGAATAACATTAATTTCTTCAGTGATAGCAGCCGTAAGTTCAGTGATAGTTCGGGGACGATGCTTGTACACCTTTTCCTTAAGGTAATCCCAAAAAAAAAAATCGCATGGGACCACCCAATGTCACCTCGCAAAGACATAAGACGTCCGGGAAACATTTGCCTTAGAAGTTCCATTGAACGTCGAGATGTATGACGTGTAGTTGGTGCTACAAACTGCATGTCACTTAAAATCATGCATTATAAAATAAAATTACTTGATTGTTAAAAACATCATCCCTGACTCTCTCCCCAAAAAGTTTTTTTTTTATGGTATGCAGTGCAATTCTTATGTCATGAAATTTTCGGTGGTTAAAGAAAAAAATATTTTGGTTGTTTATACTACTTAAAATTTTATTTTAATCTGTATTATAAATAAAATAATTTTTTATATTTGTTTCATGAAAAAGATATTTGATAACGATTCGAGATACTTGATACTTTTTAAATTAGACAAATAGAAAAATATGTAGTTTACATTAATATAAATTCAAGATACTCTTGACATGTATTAAATTGATTATTTTTTTTAAAAAGTAACTATGAGCTAGATCAGGCAGAATAATGTTTCCGTTGAATGATAAATTAAATTATTCCTAAATTAAAAAAAAAAATATTAAAATTCTTTTTTTTTTTAACTCATTTTTCATTATTTATTGAAGAGCATAAAAATAAATATTTTTATGTATCATAGTTATTTTCCAGGTGGTGGCGTGGTCTAGTGGATAGCGTCTATTTTGTTCTCTGGATCCCGGGTTCGAATCCCGGCTAATAATTATTTATTCTATACATAATACTATATATTGAGGAAGTACACCTGACAACATCGTTCAGTTGCCAGGTTTTGTCCTCCATTTCGGGTACCCAATTTAAAGAGGCTGGATGTGCCACGGGAGTTTTTTTTATTTTTCTAAGGTTGGATTCGTGACCACAGCTGACAATAGACTCTATCCAATTGACCACGCCACCCCCTACTAAATAACTATGGTACATAAAATTATTTATTAAATGTGTATTCTTATACTCTTCATTTGATAATGAAAAATCCTTATTTAAGATAAAGAACAATTATCTTTAAGATATGGAATAACAGTATTTATGATTTTTTTTTTTTATTATATTTTATTGAAATTTACAACTGTATAGGAATACATCAAGTAAATGTGCTGATTAAAGATAGTGTACATGAAAAACCTGAAGAGAAACTGCCCATTGGCAGCACTCTAGTAATTAATCTAAACAAGAAGGTCTCGAGGCCATCTTATTTTCAGACGCCTCGGAGGATTGTCGGGAATTGAAGAAGGAAGCAAGGATTGAAACTAGTGGGTTAGAGTTGGATTGGAGTTTGTCATGGAAGGATGGATACCTGGTTCGGGCCAAATCAGCTACAAAGGGAATATTAAGGTCTTTATGGATAAGCTTATTCGTGACAAAATAAGGAGCGTTTAGGATTTTTCGAAGGATTTTGGAATGTAAGGATTGGATACGGGAAGAATTTGATGGTTTAGTGGAGCCCCATAGCTCAACTCCGTAAGTCCAGATAGGTCTTATGATGGTCATGTAGATGAGTCTGTTGTAGTTAGATAATACACAAGTGTCATCTGCATAAGTAGAAAGGAAAGTATTAGAATGTGATGGGATATCAGCTGTATAAACTGTATAAAGAATGGGTCCTAGGATACTGCCTTGAGGAACACAAGCAGACTGGGTAAAAATGGTTGAATAGGAACTATTGTTGTTGATTCTGAAGGATCTGTCAGAAAGGTAGGACTGGATAATAAGGAAGTAAGTAGGAGGCAGGAATTTACGGAGTTTGTAAAGCAGTCCCGGTGCCAGACTCGGTCAAAGGCCTGTTCCACGTCGAGAAAGAGTCCCGTGGAGTACAATCCGCGCTCCAATGCAGACGAGACAACATCCACCACACGATGGCATACTTATGATTTAATACAAACTTTAATCTTTTTAAATCTGCTCATTGTTTATTTATAAATCAATATTATCGTTCTGAACTAACTGTACTGAAAATATTTGTCAGAGTGTTAACCAATTCACCCTTTTGATACCTTAAAGAGAATTAAATATTTATTTATTAAGGACATGCAATTATTAAGTACATTTTACGTAGTTATTATCATATGAAATATCTTAGATGAAATAGCAAACTATAAAACATATTTTGTAAAATTTATAATCCTTATAAATACATATGATAAAGTAATAATATTTTCATTTTATTAAAATAACACGTATAGATTCTAAACAGACATTGAATGCCAAAATTTGGCTCCAGACGTCATTAATGTAAATGACCGTTGATCGGCTTGTCAACGACGCATTTTCCAAGCATAACATCATTTTAATGATGCTAATAATTATTATAACTTGTTATTTTTTCTTCAAATAAAGACATTATAAGAGTGTTATAATCTTCGTGACTGACCTTGGAGAAAATAGGCTTATTATACTCAAGTTTACAATTTACCGATTTTTATGTATGACATTATATATATATATATATATATATATATATATATATATATATATATATATATATATATATATATATATATATATTAACTTTGAAGTGCGTGGATTTTTATATAAATTATGTTTCGAAGAAATATTTACTAATAAATGTACCAGAGTCACATTTTTTGCACATTTAAAAAATAAAAAACGTATTTCCTGGAAAAGATTAACCGAACTTGTGTTTTTTTTTTTATATTATAATTGATGTGTATATAACTTATTTATTTTTATTTATTATGACAAATTATGTTTGAAAATATTTCTTAAATAAGGTTCTAACATTAATTATTTTTAATAAGAATTGTATTAAAAAAAAAATTATTAATGGAAGTTACCTCCAGATTTATGATTGTCATTGTTTGTTATAGGTATTGTTTATTTATTATTTTACTCCAATACTCAAATAAATCCCTATTTTAATTTTCCTATAATATTATCCTAAAAGGACTTGTCAAGGAAATAAATGCAGGATTTATTTTTTAAATGTCTTACTTTACCCAACTAAGTTCATTTAACGAAAATTATAATTTTTTAATTATTTTTCTAATACTATTGTCGGTTGTCCAGACCAAGGATTATTATACTAAGATCTGTTTTAATTTATTTAATGAGGTGAGGTGTATAATACGGCATGGTAATATTTTCACAATGAGAATAAAATAACTTATTAAATATCTACGTTGTAAGAAGTGCTCAAAGTATCAAAATTAATTATTAATTAACATTTCGTCTCATCTAAATAAAACTCTTAGTTTTCATTTCATTAACTGTTCATTGAAATTAAATACTTACAGTGGATCGAAAATTTCTTAGGTAATTTTATATTTGAATTGAGATATTTGATGGATTGCGTTTTAATGTGATTTAAAATTAAATTAAATTTTAAAGCCAACATTCAACACAATTTAAGATGCTTCAAATTGAAAGTAAATATTACTCAATTTACATTACATATCTTTACAATACTTCAAAAATATAATACATGCCATTTCATATTTCATATTGTTATTTCATAATAATCTATTTAACAACAAAAAATAATAAATAATAAAAAACCTCAGTAATCATCTATCAAACGCTAAAAACCCCATTTAACCAAATTAAAAAAAAAAAAAAATGTGAAAATCGGAAGATTTTTGCGTAAACAATCATTATAATGTTGAAGAAAGTAAAGTGAGTCCTGATGATGGGAAAAAGCCCTGAAACTTAGATTCAAAATAAAACTGTTGTAAAATAAATTTTTGGAAGAATTAACTATTTCATAATTTTTTAATGTATGTTTCTTCCGGGAAAATTAATATCATTTTTATATAACAAAAATTGAACAGTTATCACAAATTTACAATATAGTATTGATGAAAGTAAAGTGAGCCCTGAAGATGAGGAAAAGCTCCGAAACTTAGACTCTGAAAAACTAATTGTAGTAAAATAAATTTTTGGAAGAATTAAGAACCATTTTATTAATCGTGAATATATGTTTCTTATTATAATGATCGTAATATAATAATATTATTATTATTATAAAATTATATTATTATAACTATATAATATAATATAATGATAAGAATTATAATGACAAGTCAAATGTTATTTTTTAAATATATTGACCAGATTGGAAGTAACATTGCTGTTTGTTTTAGTATTGAATTTTTTTTTTTAATAGTACTAGGTCATTAAAACATGTAAAAATAAGTTTGATTATTTTATCATCATAATTATACTCCTTCTTTTGGTTTAATAATTATAAGATATATTTGTGGCCATGCAAAATAAATAATCTTATTTTAAAATTAAAAACGTCTTAGGGTGATTTTCAAGTGTCCGCAAAAATATTTTTTATGATATTAATAGACATGTTTTTTACAATTTCATGTAGTTTATTCGATTTATAGTATATTAATTTTAAATGGCTTACCTATTATGCATAAAGATTCCCCATAAAATGTGTTTCATCAGCAGTGTCGTCGGCTTACATAATAAAAAATTAACTTGTATATTAATATCCTACGGAGCGGCGTGGTCTAGTGGACTCAGGTTCGAATCCCGGCTGAGGCAGAATTATTTATTCTGTTATTTCAACCGTGCAACGACCCTGGGGTATGGAGACCCTCCGGGGGCACACGAAGCTTCCATAATGTAGGTAGCGAAAAGTAAGGATAAAACCTGGCGGTTTCTTTCTCTTCTTCATTATACAGTTTAACCTGGAATTGATTTTATTTATTTATTCTTGAATTATTATTATTTTTTATTTTATCTTACTTTTTTTGGTATTGTTAATTATTTGTGTTATATTCATATTTTATTAATTATTAATTTCGTTTATTTTATTTTTATTATTTGTCAGTGTTATTGCATTATTTATTTGTTATAGTATTTTGTTCGTTGTTCTCTTTTCTTAATTTTTTTCTGCTAATTTCATTTTTATTTTTGTTTTGTGTTTGTTAATATGTGAGGGCGATAATAACCATCAGCAGTTGTTTGCCCTTAAAATTACAACACCTGGCAGCCGTGAAATAGTACGAATCTTTATGTGTACTTAACTCTATATGTACTTTTATTTTATTTTACTTTTTTATTTTAATTTAAGATTAATATAAACCAAAATTTACAGACAGTTGCAAATGCCCCTAGAGGCCGATACGTTTTGAATTTTTAAATATAATTATTTCTTTTTATTTTCTACGAATGTATATTACGATTGTTATTATTTATTTTCATAATATTGTAGTGAGTCCTGAAGATGGGGAAAGATTCCAGAAATAAATTGTCTGTAAAGAAATAAAGTGTGTAGACAAATTAAAGACGTATTAACTACTCCATTAATTTCGAGTTTACTTGACTCCTTAATTTATTTATTGAGTGCAAATAAGATTTGAGTGAGAAAAAAAAAACCCTAGACTAAATCCGATAAAAATTACATTGAAAGCATTCTGAATGCCTTAAGTGAGGAAGATAAGGGCTAGGTTAGTAAAAGACACGTGTTGCTTCGAGGCTGAGGGTCATGGGTCTACTTGTTGCTTCAGTCTTACGTCTACTCCCTTCAATTCATTTAGTTCCTTCTTTGAGGCCAACGTTTTTTTTATACCTATTGGGGGTAGAAAAAAGTGTATTTTTTGGTATTTATTACTTCCATAATTTATTTAAAAAATATTCAGTCAACGTTTGGACAGGAGTTGAGTCACATTAAACTTCCCGATTTCAAAAAGGTGCATAATAAAAACAAAGCAAGAAAAACTTTTTTATTATTTGAAAGACTATATAATGCAGTTTTATTTTATGATTTGAAAATGATATCTTATAAATCTCTACCTCCATTGTCCAAACACTGACAGAGCCTTTCCTGGAAGTTGTATATGACCCTGTGAAACATATTCAGGGGAATAACATTAATTTCTTCAGTGATAGCAGCCGTAAGTTCAGTGATAGTTCGGGGACGATGCTTGTACACCTTTTCCTTAAGGTAATCCCAAAGAAAAAAATCGCATGGGACCACCCAATGTCACCTCGCAAAGACATAAGACGTCCGGGAAACATTTGCCTTAGAAGTTCCATTGAACGTCGAGATGTATGACGTGTAGTTGGTGCTACAAACTGCATGTCACTTAAAATCATGCATTATAAAATAAAATTACTTGATTGTTAAAAACATCATCCCTGACTCTCTCCCCAAAAAGTTTTTTTTTTATGGTATGCAGTGCAATTCTTATGTCATGAAATTTTCGGTGGTTAAAGAAAAAAATATTTTGGTTGTTTATACTACTTAAAATTTTATTTTAATCTGTATTATAAATAAAATAATTTTTTATATTTGTTTCATGAAAAAGATATTTGATAACGATTCGAGATACTTGATACTTTTTAAATTAGACAAATAGAAAAATATGTAGTTTACATTAATATAAATTCAAGATACTCTTGACATGTATTAAATTGATTATTTTTTTTAAAAAGTAACTATGAGCTAGATCAGGCAGAATAATGTTTCCGTTGAATGATAAATTAAATTATTCCTAAATTAAAAAAAAAATATTAAAATTCTTTTTTTTTTTAACTCATTTTTCATTATTTATTGAAGAGCATAAAAATAAATATTTTTATGTATCATAGTTATTTTCCAGGTGGTGGCGTGGTCTAGTGGATAGCGTCTATTTTGTTCTCTGGATCCCGGGTTCGAATCCCGGCTAATAATTATTTATTCTATACATAATACTATATATTGAGGAAGTACACCTGACAACATCGTTCAGTTGCCAGGTTTTGTCCTCCATTTCGGGTACCCAATTTAAAGAGGCTGGATGTGCCACGGGAGTTTTTTTTATTTTTCTAAGGTTGGATTCGTGACCACAGCTGACAATAGACTCTATCCAATTGACCACGCCACCCCCTACTAAATAACTATGGTACATAAAATTATTTATTAAATGTGTATTCTTATACTCTTCATTTGATAATGAAAAATCCTTATTTAAGATAAAGAACAATTATCTTTAAGATATGGAATAACAGTATTTATGATTTTTTTTTTTTATTATATTTTATTGAAATTTACAACTGTATAGGAATACATCAAGTAAATGTGCTGATTAAAGATAGTGTACATGAAAAACCTGAAGAGAAACTGCCCATTGGCAGCACTCTAGTAATTAATCTAAACAAGAAGGTCTCGAGGCCATCTTATTTTCAGACGCCTCGGAGGATTGTCGGGAATTGAAGAAGGAAGCAAGGATTGAAACTAGTGGGTTAGAGTTGGATTGGAGTTTGTCATGGAAGGATGGATACCTGGTTCGGGCCAAATCAGCTACAAAGGGAATATTAAGGTCTTTATGGATAAGCTTATTCGTGACAAAATAAGGAGCGTTTAGGATTTTTCGAAGGATTTTGGAATGTAAGGATTGGATACGGGAAGAATTTGATGGTTTAGTGGAGCCCCATAGCTCAACTCCGTAAGTCCAGATAGGTCTTATGATGGTCATGTAGATGAGTCTGTTGTAGTTAGATAATACACAAGTGTCATCTGCATAAGTAGAAAGGAAAGTATTAGAATGTGATGGGATATCAGCTGTATAAACTGTATAAAGAATGGGTCCTAGGATACTGCCTTGAGGAACACAAGCAGACTGGGTAAAAATGGTTGAATAGGAACTATTGTTGTTGATTCTGAAGGATCTGTCAGAAAGGTAGGACTGGATAATAAGGAAGTAAGTAGGAGGCAGGAATTTACGGAGTTTGTAAAGCAGTCCCGGTGCCAGACTCGGTCAAAGGCCTGTTCCACGTCGAGAAAGAGTCCCGTGGAGTACAATCCGCGCTCCAATGCAGACGAGACAACATCCACCACACGATGGCATACTTATGATTTAATACAAACTTTAATCTTTTTAAATCTGCTCATTGTTTATTTATAAATCAATATTATCGTTCTGAACTAACTGTACTGAAAATATTTGTCAGAGTGTTAACCAATTCACCCTTTTGATACCTTAAAGAGAATTAAATATTTATTTATTAAGGACATGCAATTATTAAGTACATTTTACGTAGTTATTATCATATGAAATATCTTAGATGAAATAGCAAACTATAAAACATATTTTGTAAAATTTATAATCCTTATAAATACATATGATAAAGTAATAATATTTTCATTTTATTAAAATAACACGTATAGATTCTAAACAGACATTGAATGCCAAAATTTGGCTCCAGACGTCATTAATGTCAATGACCGTTGATCGGCTTGTCAACGACGCATTTTCCAAGCATAACATCATTTTAATGATGCTAATAATTATTATAACTTGTTATTTTTTCTTCAAATAAAGACATTATAAGAGTATTATAATCTTCGTGACTGACCTTGGAGAAAATAGGCTTATTATACTCAAGTTTACAATTTACCGATTTTTATGTATGACATTATATATATATATATATATATATATATTATTTTCAAAATAACTGAAACTTTGAAGTGCGTGGATTTTTATATAAATTATGTTTCGAATAAATATTTACTAATAAATGTACCAGAGTCACATTTTTTGCACATTTAAAAAATAAAAAACGTATTTCCTGGAAAAGATTAACCGAACTTGTGTTTTTTTTTTTATATTATAATTGATGTGTATATAACTTATTTATTTTTATTTATTATGACAAATTATGTTTGAAAATATTTCTTAAATAAGGTTCTAACATTAATTATTTTTAATAAGAATTGTATTAAAAAAAAAATTATTAATGGAAGTTACCTCCAGATTTATGATTGTCATTGTTTGTTATAGGTATTGTTTATTTATTATTTTACTCCAATACTCAAATAAATCCCTATTTTAATTTTCCTATAATATTATCCTAAAAGGACTTGTCAAGGAAATAAATGCAGGATTTATTTTTTAAATGTCTTACTTTACCCAACTAAGTTCATTTAACGAAAATTATAATTTTTTAATTATTTTTCTAATACTATTGTCGGTTGTCCAGACCAAGGATTATTATACTAAGATCTGTTTTAATTTATTTAATGAGGTGAGGTGTATAATACGGCATGGTAATATTTTCACAATGAGAATAAAATAACTTATTAAATATCTACGTTGTAAGAAGTGCTCAAAGTATCAAAATTAATTATTAATTAACATTTCGTCTCATCTAAATAAAACTCTTAGTTTTCATTTCATTAACTGTTCATTGAAATTAAATACTTACAGTGGATCGAAAATTTCTTAGGTAATTTTATATTTGAATTGAGATATTTGATGGATTGCGTTTTAATGTGATTTAAAATTAAATTAAATTTTAAAGCCAACATTCAACACAATTTAAGATGCTTCAAATTGAAAGTAAATATTACTCAATTTACATTACATATCTTTACAATACTTCAAAAATATAATACATGCCATTCAAAACATTTTATATCTTACAGAATCGCTGGCATAAATTACAACGTACAAACAATGTATTATTTTTTTCCGAAGGCAATTTTTATTCAGAAATATTACAATTTGTCGGAAATGGACTATAATAATAATGTTATAAGATCACATTCTTACAATATTTACAGAATAAACAATGGTAGAGTCAAAGTACATAAACTATTAAATAAATAAATGTGTTGAATAACAAAATATATTTAAATAAAGCCAAAAAAAAAAAAATTAATTTTAATTTATATTTTGTGTGTGAAAAGGGTTTGAAGAAAAGGGTGGTCTATTTTGTAATTGGTCAATTATATCCTTGAATTTAGCTAGTAAAATTTGTCTGATATTTTTATACAGTGGAGATGGATATTTGAACTATCTTGGTCTACCCTGACGTCGTAATTTGAACTATCTTGGTCTACCCTGACGTCGTAATTTGAACTATCTTGGTCTACCCTGACGTCGTAATTTGAACTATCTTGGTCTACCCTGACGTCGTAATTTGAACTATCTTGGTCTACCCTGACGTCGTAATTTGAACTATCTTGGTCTACCCTGACGTCGTAATAAATTCAGCAATTTTCTTTTTCATTCCATCATGTCTTAAAAAACATTCTATACGGCTCATAAGTATAAATGGACTTTGGTTTAAAAATAAACAGCTCAATTTTTGAAATTACTGAAAATTTATGCCCAAGAATAATTTTATTTACTTAGAATAAATGCTATATTGGTAGATAACATGAATTTGTACATATTACCACGGGCAACCGGAAATTAGTTGTGTATAATCATGCTCAATTTATATATTTTTCTCAGTATATTTACTTATTACAAGCTAACGATACAGTAAATAAATTTAATATGTAAACTCGAATTATCTACTTGTAATCTTTTATTGATAAACGTGTTAATAAAAAAAGTTTATCATTTGAATTCACCATTTTCCTCTTCAAACAATTTTATGAAAAAGCATATGTTCCTATTCCGGAAATATATCGAAATTCTTCTATCACTCAATTAAAACGTACATATGTTGGTATATTAACCGTTAGTTAATGGAAAAAAAAAGAAGTAATTTATATTCACTTGGAGATTAACAAATCAGATTAGGTACTAAAGGCATACAATGCTAATAGCCTTATGAAGTCATAGGTATTCCGAGTTGTAGGGGTGCCCATCTTTATTATTGATTCATCGATTGTTTCTGTACACACACACACACACACACACACACACACATATATATATATATATATATATTATAATTTTGTTTTAAATAATTCGGGTTTTGGGCCATTAAACCAATACTCCTTCTTAATTTTCTTTATTTTGACGTTTCGATCCTCCGTCCATGAATACACATAGGATCCTTTTCACTGCAACAAAGAATTTTATTGAGCACCGGCACACCACTCAGGCTAACACAGGGCACTTGTGTTGTGCCGGTGCTCAATAAAATTCTTTGTTGCAGTGAAAAGGATCCTATGTGTATTCATGGACGGAGGATCGAAACGTCAAAATAAAGAAAATTAAGAAGGAGTATTGGTTTAATGGCCCAAAACCCGAATTATTTAAAACAAAATTATAATATAAAAAAAAAAGGGTCGATGAATTAATTTCTTGTATATATATATATATATATATATATATATATATATATATATATATATATATATATATATATATATATATATATTTAATGTCGCTACCAAATATGTCAATTATTCCTACTAATTGTGTTTAAACAAAGATGGTTAATTCTATAGGCTGCACACAGGGCAAAATCACCAATGTAGGTGGGCAAAGTCAAGTCAAAAGTTTGGAATTTTCCAGTTCTTCACCTTTTTATTATTATTTGGCAAGACCCTTAATACTAATATTTCTCGCCATACCGTGTTTACAAATAAATAGTAAATGAGTGAATCATTCCTGTTTGCACAAGTGCGGACAATAACGGACAGTGGGATTGTCTTTATTCGATGGCCATTTATCGTGTTCAAGGTATGTTTAGCGCAAAGTCGTTTTGCTTTTATTTAACAATGGACATTGCTGGGACAGGTAAGACATTATATTTCCAAACTCATCATTGAATATACATTGCAATCTACCTATAGATTTAATTTAGTAATGTGTAAATGTATGCCCCTATTCAATAACGAAAAACTATATAACCCCCAAGTTACGCCGAGGATTTGTTTGTAAGATTTGTTTCATAAATCCTTCTAGTCTTTTAAATATTACAAAGAATTTTTTGCGATTTTTTGCGTTTTGAGTGATACATAATTTTTTTCAGACACAACACTCTGAATTAAAAGTTTTACAATTTATAATTTGAAGGAAACTCTTCAAATTATAAATTGTAAATGATATAAAATACATCTATTAGGAGGTTTCAGCAACTCCGAGCCATAATTAGATTTTTGTATTGTTTTTCCCGTATTCTGGGACTTAAAACTTAAAATATAGGGAAGCTTTAGATTTTAGCAAATAAATTTGATGTTTGGCCTCTGTGCGCTCGCCAATCGTGTTAAAAAATTAATTACTTTTATATTTTTTTTTGAAATTTTTTTCTGTAATATGGGACCCCAAAAGTAAAATAAGGACAAGTTTCGGAATTGTATCCACCTAAATCAGTCATATTTTCGACTGTGCGCAGGACCTAAAAAAGATGTCAGTGTGGGTTTGTAACGTGTTAGGACGCAGTGTGGTAGGTCATACTTTATTCCTTACAACCTCAATTAAAGTTTAGCGGACCTTCAATTGTTTGTTCAGTTCAGGGGCCACGCAGTTTCCTTCATGACTAAATCCCATTCCCTCCAAAAAACCGGAGGCCTACCTGAGAATCATAGAGATACACGATTTATAATGAACGTTATTGGTTAATGAGGTCACCTATGGTGTAGAGGTATATAACAACCTCATTACATAGCATAACAGCCCCCTTTGCCCAAGGTCGCGAGTTTCAACCGGGCAGGGGTAGGAGGGATGGGGGAAATAAAAAGGTGTTCACGAGCCTCTGCGATGTCATGTACATCCTCCGATGAGCCACGGTATCTTACAAGAGGTGTTAAATGAATAAACAAACAAACATACATTACAGCGCTTTAGGGGCTGGAGGCGTTTCGTATTAAGTATTATGTATTATCTTTTTATTAAGAATTTTATTAAGAAGAAAAAAAAATTAATTAAATAAGCTGAAATGATAAAACACATGGAATAAACATGAAGAGAAACTGCCCATTGGCAGCAATCTTTAGTAGTGAGTCTAAACAGGACGATCTCGAGGCCATCTTCTTTTCAGACACCTCGGAGGATTATCAGGAATCGCAGAGGAAGCTAGGATTGAAACTAATGGATTGGAGTGGGAGTGGAGTTTTTCCATGGTGTGATACCTGGTACGGGCTAAATCAGCAACATATGGAACATCAAGGTCATAGTGGATGATTTTATTCGTGACAAAGTAAGGAGCGTTAAGGATTTTGCGAAGGATTTTGGATTGTAAGGATTGGATTCGGGAGAATTTGATGGTTTACTAGAGCCCCATAGCTCAACTCCGTAAGTCCAGATAGGTCTTATGATGGTCATGTAAATGAAATGTAAATGAAGGTTAGAGCGGCAGTCTAGTAAGTGTTGTAGTAGCCGAAATCGTCGTGCAGTTTCTTGTATTTTCAGTATTGTATGCGGATTCCATGTAAGTCGTTTGTAAAGCAGGAGTTCTAAATAGCGGATCTGTAGGTTTTCGACGAAGGGTAATTTGTTGGGATTTATTGGAATGGATTTTAACTCCCCAATTCTGACATCATACCTCAAGGTCTCTGAAGTGGGATTGGAGAGTTTGAGAAACAATTGTTATTAACCGATAACACGCAAGTGTCATAGGCATAAGTAGAAAGGAAGGTGTTAGGATGGGTTGGGATATCAGCTGTATATACTGTAAAGAATGGGTCCTAGGATACTGCCTTGAGACCAGCAGACTAGGTGAAAAGAGATGAATAGGATCTATTGTGGTTTATCTTGAAGGATCTGTCAGAGAGGTAGACTGGATGATTAGGAAGTATATAGAAGGATAAATTTGCGGAGTTTGTACAACAGTCCTGGGTGCCAGACTCGGTCGAAGACCTGAGCAACGTCAAGAAAGGCTCCAGTGCAGTACAATTCGCACTCCAGTGCAGACGAGACAACATACACCACGCGGTGGACATTGCTGGATGGTGGAGTGGGAAGTTCGGAATCCAAACTGGCTTTCTAGGATTATGTGATATGATTCTAGGATAGCGTATAGTCGTTTAAAGAGGAGCCGTTCTAGGATTTTACCTATGATGGGTAGAAGAGATATAGGACGGTAGGAAGAAGGGAGCTCTAGTGCCTTTTTGGG
This sequence comes from Piezodorus guildinii, assembly GCA_023052935.1. NCBI lineage: Eukaryota > Metazoa > Arthropoda > Insecta > Hemiptera > Pentatomidae > Piezodorus > Piezodorus guildinii. The sequence goes on along the minus strand of CM041295.1, from coordinate 164,293,148 downwards.
TTTGGGGATCATTTTAACAATACCTTATTTCCAGGATTGAGGAAAATATGTAGTGCGGAGTATAGAATTGTAAATGTAGGTGAGGAATTCGATGGCTTTTCTAGGAAGTTGCTTAAGGATTTGGGCTGTGATTAGATCGTGTCCAAGAGCTTTCTGGTAAGGTAATTTGTGGATTAATTTCAAAATTTCTGAAGGTTGAAATGCTTTAGAAGTAAGGGCCAACTGGAGTGGAATACCCAGTTCTGCTTCAATGAATTTAAGGCGATGCGGATTAAGGATCTCAGGATGCGGATTATAAGTTTTAAAAAGATGCTGAGCGAATGTTTGGGATTTCTCTTTATCAGATCTGGTCCAGGATTGAGATTCATTAAGGAGAGTATGATTAAAATCTTTGAAGTTTAGTAGTTAACTAGTTTTTGTCCATAATGATTTGTCTGTAGTTGTATTTCAGTCATACTCGGAAAATTTTTATTTTTGAGTTTCTAGGTTCCTGATTTTAGTTGGTTAGTCAGTTAGGTATAATATGTTTTGTCTCCTGTATATCTAGTCCTGTGCCACTTCGATCTTGCTTTTCTTTTTTCCCTTAATAAGTTATGAATATGCTGTGGCAGGTTATTTTGTTGAGGGTTGTTGGTGTTGATGTTTGTACTGTTATCGAATATACTGGTACGTATTGAGTCTGTAAGTTTATCTACGGCACTGTCAACGTCTATTTTAGTTTTTAGTGGAAGCGTTAAGTCCAATTTAGTTTTCCAAGTCTGTCCGAAATCCGTCCCAGTTCGCTCGTCCAAAAATCAGTTTAGGAGGGGTTGGGAAAGGTTAAAAAATTTAAATTCGAAATGAAACATCATTTTAATCTTATCGTTGGAAAGTAAATATTTATTTTTCGAATCGATAGAACAGACAGAAAACTACATAAGTGCTGTTGATTGCAGTCCCGGCTTATTATTTGTATTTAGTTATGTTTTTTAAATGAAAATAATTTTTATTCTGGTACATTTTGTCTCTTAAGTATGGACAAAAATGAAGGGAAATGGTCCAGATTGTCTGGATTCATTTAGATACATAATCAACTTGCAACCTAATAATATGAAAAAAAAAAATGAAAAAGACGAAAACTTAATGAATTTGTTGGGCATTATTAAGTGAGGAAAATTTACATGTGTTCGCAAGATTGGCCTTATTTTAAGGTATTTTTTTAGAGAGTTCTTTAGAAGATAGACCTTATAGCTCGTAGATAGTTACGATATTTCTTTAGGACGCACAATGGTTCCAAACGCACTTTTTCGGTACAAAACTCTGCACTGGTTGTTCTACTAAAGGTATATCAGCCATTTTAATCTCATGTCGCACCTAAGTAAATTTATTTTCAATGCAACGAGTGGCATTTTTAATTGATAATTGATTAAATCCAAAAGTAAATTGATTTTTTGGGGTCAATTTACGTTTTTTGAAATTTCGTCCGTAAAAGCTAGAATCAAAACCGAAATAAATAAAAAAATAAATGAAAAACTCACTTCATCATATTGAGATATTTAAAATAATTTTAATAATTATGACCTTTTTTTCAAGATTTATAAACAATAACTAAGACGTGATATATATATATATATATATATATATATATATATATATATATATATATATATATATATATATATATATATATTTATATATATAAGAATAATTAGTTACAGAGACATTTCTCTGACATAAAAATGAGCTTAAAAAAAAAAAAAAGAAGGATAAAATGCCGTTATAATGGCTAAAATAGAACAACTAGGGTAGAGTTTTGCCCCCGCAAAAATTTGCGTTTGTTACTACTGTGTGACGGTCTGAATGAAAACGTGTCAGAGATGATAACATATAGATTGGTGGATTAGTGATTGTAAAGGTGTAGTGGGTTATGATAGTGGAGGAGATAGTATGTTCATGCACAAAAAGGAATAATTTTACCATTTTTAAGGATATGACCGATTTTAATATTTTAAGGACTGTTTTATACATATTTTTTAATCTAAGTTACAGTCGCCATTCTCGTTGAGAGGATTCTTAATTAATATTCTTAATTCGCAATTGACATTTATTGTAATGAGGATACGATTTCCAATGGAAGTGAACCACCATTTTTGACTTTATTATTTAATAAAAGGATCCGAATCGAAACAATTCAGTAGTAAATAGGATTAAAACACTAAAAATGACACTTTTTAATATCACAAATCTCTTCCTGATGCAAGAAACGGTCCGAAATAACATAAGTCTGTTATAAGTAGGGCGAGTTACGCATGAAAAAAAACTAATTTTACTATTCCGAAGGATATGCAGATTTTAATATATTAAGGACCATTTTATTTATTTTTTATTCTAAATTTTAGTCGCCATTTCCTTTCTCTTTGAAAGGATTCTTAACAATTGGCATATATTGTAACTTACGGTTTATGATACGTATGCATGATACGCTGAGTCGGTTTGCTGAAAGTGGATTTGGATTGATATGAATGGTGGATGAGGTGGTATGCTGATAGTGGATTAGGGGAGGTATGAATGGTGGATGAGGTAGTATGCTGATGATGGGTGAGGGGAGGTATGAATGGTGTATGAGGTGGTATGCTGATGATGGGTGAGGTGCCAAAAAAGGCCGCAGCCCTTTGAGAGCGCTCCACGTGAGTACCGCTATCCTTCGCCTTACGTCACCGAAGACATGTGAGCCGGACTCACGTGCCCGTCCGGTTTTTACAACATTGACCTTGCCTCGTTGCGTAACCTCAAGCCGGCTATATGTGCCTTTTATTTGTTTATAGCTTCAACTTGGATCTTTCCCTTGCATCCTCATCATACCAACATTGAGTGACTTGCAGTGAGGTTTCTGTGGCTATCAGAACAGAGAAAGTCATAAAAGGAATTCACACCTTTAAACTATAGCTGGAACATGAAACTTCCTCGGAATAGATCGAATTCCTGGAAAGTAGATCGAATGTATTTAAAAGTTTCGTTGTAATACAGTTCATCGAACTGAATGAACTTTCGATTTGAATTCCAATGAATGCGTTTTTTTTGTTAGCCGTTGGTAGATATTTGACACTTTAATTTACCTGCCGTTAAAAACCTGAGTTGTTCCCTCATAAAAGCATGCCTTTATTGAGACTTAAAATCCTCCGATAATAAACTAGCAGCTCCAATTTTTATGTTATTTCCTTTACATTACTTATTTATATGGACGATGTATGGCCTTCTGTTGATTAGATAATAGGAAGAAATAATCATAAGTCTAGTAAACAATTATTTAATGTTAAGAAATAGTTTCGAATTATTTTTATTGTAACTAATAATGATAATTGTAAATATTATTAAATTTGGGCTAATGTCACCTAGCTAAAGGCGTATAAAAATATTTAAAAAAAAAAATAAAATAATTACCAGAAACAAGAGGGATACAGCTTTTCCACTGGCAGACTTGACAATAGCATGTAAACCACACTGTTCATAAATTAATTGTTTTCCAACTATGTTTTTCAGAAGGTACACCTTCGGAAAACAAATTCAAAACCTCGTATTTAAAAAATATCGGGAGGGGGGGAGGGAGGGGCTGCAATTTTTTTTTTCCGATTTGCTTTGTTGATAAAGGTTTTTTTTTCTTGCGGCTCTATCTTTATCCCCTGTCCGATTCACGAATCCGATTCACTCACTGTGACAAGTTTTCTACCCCCACCTCTTTTTAACAACAGAGCCACTTTAAATTTTATAATAATATATTGTAGCGTCAAGTGCGACATTTTTCCAACACACTGAAAACTTAAAACTTGTTGAAATAAAGAAACAAGTCGGTCTTAGTAATGAGGAAATTAATTCTTGAGATTTGGAACCCATTTTTTTACAGAATTATCTGTTAATAATAAATGAAATTCTCACAGTTATTTGTTATTGTTTACTTTAAAATGAAGGATTACAAAGTAGGAGAAAAAATGCTGCAAAGTATTAAACAATGGTTTATTATTTCCAAATAACAATATTAGGGTATAACCGTTTATCTGGCTGTTGATAGGCAATTAATTAATATGAAAAGCACTAATTCAAAGCATCATATCATAACACTACCACTGATTTCAAAACGCAATATCTAAGCTAGTTATTAACCAAATGCAATGATTTTTTTTTTCATTTGGTCTAAAATTTAATTCTCTATCAAATGGCACTAAAAGCTTTTAGTATTTATTCATTTATTTATTAGGAGAAACGGATTTTTTTTTTATTCGTTATTCGGATTCTACGCTAATTCTATAATGATTCTAAAACTCTATACACACTTTTCTCTATCTTAAAAAATAACTGAGTTATAAGCGCATATATATGCGAGATTTCCATTTTTTTTAATTTTTCCTTTTTTTTTTTTTTGTTTATCGCGCTTTACTGATTCCAAAACTCCGTACACACTTTTCTCTATCTTCAAAATAACTGAGTTATAAGCGTATTTATGTGAAAATTTTCAATTTTTTTCACTTTTATAAAATTATTCGCGTTAAAAAACACCAATAATTTTTTTTTTCTATCTTCAAAAATAACCGAGTTATTGAATAAAATACTGTTAATCGGCCGCCATTTTAAAACTAACCAGCTGATATCAACGTCTAGTTGTTAGGATCATCGTTGAATGGGCTTGTATTTTTGTGCCGAATTTCAAAAAAAATGGTCCAGTAGTTTTGGAGAAATGCCGCGGACGGCGGACAAACGGATTTTTTTTTATTCGTTCTTCGGATTCTACGCATCTTGAAACGTAAGCTCTCAAATTTTGAGGATTGGTAATTTTTTTTTTTTTTTTTGTTCGATTACAAAGGTTGATTATTTAAAATAATAAACCTAAAATTGTCCTGATAGCAAGTTTTTAAGTTATTATTAGGACCATTGGTACTACTTTAGTATGAATACTTTTTTGCCACTAAATTTTTTAAAAATTATTGTCTCTTTACTGTACAGCCAAATTGTTTTTTTTTAATATTTCAATTAATAAAAAATTATATTTACTTCAATTACCACAACTTTTTCTTCGTGAGCCATAATCAAATAGTTAAATATTTTATAACATTTAATATTAAATATTTTAATTTTATAGTCATCATTATCCGTTAATAACATTTTTTAATATTTAATAGTTGACCATGTAATATTTATGAAAGATTAGATGGATCGGGTGGCGGTAAAAAAAAAAATATTAGATAATAGTTAAAAGATATTTATTAAACAACGTTTCGACCTACGCTTCTGGTCTTCATCAGGCAAATATGGCAAACATTCAGCTTAGTTTGACAATTTTCTTATCTTTTTTTCCGTCACTCAAACCACCTATTATTTGTACTCTTCCTTTTTTTTTTTCTTATCTGTTTTACTACTTATAATTATGCTATTTATTCATATATACTTGTGAAAAACATTATCTTTATCTCTTTCGTTTCCAATTATTTCCATCCCCGATAATGGCCATATGTTAAAGCCGAAACGTCGGAAACATAAAAAAATGTTTCATAGGCTGTTATGACATTATTTATTTAATTATTAATTAATTAACTGACTCCTCCCATAATTCATACGTACGAATTATAATAATATTAATTATAATACTCTTTATCCCTGTTTTCCTCAGTATAAAATAATTATTTGACGGTAATCAAGCTCATAAAAATAAAACTTTTTAAAGAACAAAGTGTCTTTATTCATTAACTTACTCAGGTTGTCTGTGTTATCATAGTTATAATACCCCCAAAAGTTCTTTAATGAAAAGGTTCGAATTTTACATTGAAATTTTGAAGGAAACGTAAACAACTTTAACTGATTTGTTAATGACCTACTTTACTTATTTTTGTTTTAAAACCTAGGATTGTTTTTTCACTATATTAATTTACTTTTAAGTTAAGAAAGGAAATGTTTTAGTAAGCTTTGGTATGGAAATAAATGTATGCTTGGAAATACATACTTGAGTGCATTTTAGATGAAATCGGATGACATTTCAGACAGACAGAAACTTTGAAATCGTTCGATATAATTTTATGAGGAAGATGGTTGGGGGTGCGGTCATAAATTAAAAACACACATTTAAAATAAATGTTATTTTAATTATGTGCCGACGTTTCGGCCTACAATGTGGGCCTTCATCAGGGCTAAAACAAGATAACAACCAATGTAATTATAGACTTAATAATGCGTTAGGTATATAATAATAATATGACAGTAATAAATTATGGGAACATAAATAAAATTAAATGTAAAATGATAATAAGATGACAATTATAAAGTATGGAAATAAGGTGACAGTTATAAAGTATGGAAATAAACAAAATTAAGATGATAGTTATAAAGTATGGAAGTAAACATAATTGAGATGATAATATTGTAATGAGAATATATAAAGAGAGACTAAGCAAATGAAAAAAATGACAAAGGAAAAATATGTGAACAATTAAAATTTTAAATATTAACAATTTTGAGTTGATATATGACGGTTATATATTAAAAACATAGTTAAGAGTATAGGTAATATATAAAAAAAGAACATAGTCATTACAAAAGAGAAACAGTATGAATAAAAAATAATTTAAATTTTAAAATAATTTAATATTAAACTAATAATTATATGTCAGGATATGTAACGGAGAAAGATATGAGTATGGAAAGAGGGAGAAAGAAATGGGCGATGAAAAAAGAACCTTATCAATAAGAAAAAAGATACATACTTGACTCGACCTGAAGACGCTGCCTAAAGGAGTGATGTTTCCCAGTTTAAAAAACGCTCATTGCGTGGAACGGAAAATATGAGAACTAGAATGTCCGTTAGGAATATTCCAAGAAGCTAAGTTATGTTTACTGATTCGATTGTTAAAAAATAGCCAAAAGTTATTACTTGAGAGTACTTGAGTTATTACTTATGAGTATTTGATAAAATTGTAAGAAATAGTGACGAGGTAAAGATTAAAAGATATTAAGTAATAACGGATGACGATGATAAATGACTATTAGGTAATAACGAATGACGATAAGGAGCTGTCGAAGGAAATGATAAATAAACAGTAATCTAGTAGGTAAACAAATAAATAAATAAAAGGGGAGTACAAAAATTAAATAAATATATAAATAAAAATTGATAATAAATAAATAAAAATAAAATTATGAAGAGATGATCAGATGGTTGTTTAAAAAATGAGCTAAGGATGCTTTATTAAATTTAATATTTGAGAATAAGCTAGTGACAAGTTATGTTTGTCAGTCTTTTGATTAAAAGGAAGGGGTTCTAGTTGTATGTAAATGTTCGGCTTTATAAAAGGCTTCGGTTGCCAAAAATCTTATACACCGAAGCCTTTTCCTTTCCGATCCCCGTTTCCACGACATCAACATTAACCGCATAAAGACAATTCTCCTGGACAATAACTTCCCTACCGTGATCATAAACAAACTTATAAATAACTACAGGAATCAGTCTCAACCTCAATTAACCTCTCTACTCCATCATCATCATCAACTCCCTTATATAGATCCGTACCTTACATTCCCTCTCTTTCAGAAAAAATTAAAAAATCATTAAAATCCTTCAATCCAAACCTCAGACTTGCTTTCAAATCCCACTACAAACTCTCCAATATTTACAGCCGACTTAAAGACAGTATACCAACAGACCATCGTTCAAAAATTGTTTATCCCATCCCTTGCGGAAATCCTAATTGCAACTCTGCCTAAATTGGTGAAACCAAAAACCTTCTCAAAGATCGCATCACCCGACACAAATATACAATTTCCTCCAAAAATTCTACCGCTTCAAAACTTTCAGAACATTCCTTAACCCTTAACCATTCCTTTGATTTTGATAAAACATCCATTCTTGCCACTATTCCCAACCATTACAAGCGGCTCATTACAGAATGCATTTACATACAACTAGAACCCCTTCCTGTTAATCAAAAGACTGACAAACATAACTTGTCACTAGCTTATTCTCAAATATTAAATTTAATAAAGCATCCTTAGCTCATTTTTTAAACAACCATCTGATCATCTCTTCATAATTTTATTTTTATTTATTTATTATCAATTTTTATTTATATATTTATTTAATTTTTGTACTCCCCTTTTATTTATTTATTTGTTTACCTACTAGATTACTGTTTATTTATCATTTCCTTCGACAGCTCCTTCTCGTCATTCGTTATTACCTAATCGTCATTTATCATCGTCATCCGTTATTACTTAATATCTTTTAATCTTTACCTCGTCACTATTTCTTACAATTTTATCAAATACTCATAAATAATAACTCAAGTACTCTCAAGTAATAACTTTTGGCTATTTTTTAACAATCGAATCAGTAAACATAACTTAGCTTCTTGGAATATTCCTAACGGACATTCTAGTTCTCATATTTTCCGTTCCACGCAATGAGCGTTTTTTAAACTGGGAAACATCACTCCTTTAGGCAGCGTCTTCAGGTCGAGTCAAGTATGTATCTTTTTTCTTATTGATAAGGTTCTTTTTTCATCGCCCATTTCTTTCTCCCTCTTTCCATACTCATATCTTTCTCCGTTACATATCCTGACATATAATTATTAGTTTAATATTAAATTATTTATTATTCATACTGTTTCTCTTTTGTAATGACTATGTTATTTTTTTATATATTACCTATACTCTTAACTATGTTTTTAATATATTACCGTCATATATCAACTCAAAATTGTTAATATTTAAAATTTTAATTGTTCACATATTTTTCCTTTGTCATTTTTTTCATTTGCTTAGTCTCTCTTTATATATTCTCATTACAATATTATCATCTCAATTATGTTTACTTCCATACTTTATAACTATCATCTTAATTTTGTTTATTTCCATACTTTATAACTGTCACCTTATTCCCATACTTTATAATTGTCATCTTATTATCATTTTACATTTAATTTTATTTATGTTCCCATAATTTATTACTGTCATATTATTATTATATACCTAACGCATTATTAAGTCTATAATTACATTGGTTGTTATCTTGTTTCTTTTAGCCCTGATGAAGGCCCACGTTGTAGGCCGAAACGTCGGCACATAATTAAAATAACACTTATTTTAAATGTGCGTTTTTAATTTATGACCGCACCCCCAACCATCTTCCTCATCTAATTTCTCAACGGTCAAAAAAACTCCATCGATATAATTTTATAATTTTTTTTGTTGTATGTTAAAGTATTTATGTATTTATAAAAGCTATCATTCAAAAGGTTGTTTTAATAATGTTTTATGGCAAATAAAGATAAACTGTTAAATAGTGGCCATTGCCTACAGGATCCGGTGTTGCCTGCTTCTGTATCATGAGTAACAGGGTTCACATGACTTGGCAGTTACATCATTTACACCAGCAGGCTAACAACCTTTTTTACTTTTAATTCAACATCAGAATATTTAAATATTTTACCACACTTTTTATCCCTCTTCAGTATTTTTTATGATTTGATTTTTACGATAGATAAGATCAGGTATGATTTTAATCCTAATTTAAAATTAAAATTAAAAAATATATAATATATATATATTATAATATATATATATATATATATATATATATATATATATATATATTTTTTTTTTTTTTTTTTTTTTGTGATGAATTCTTCTTCTTCTTCTTCATCTTTCCTCTCTACCACTACAGCAGTGTGAGGGGGTCGCTTGTAGAGGCTGATCCAGGCATTCCTATTCTGCGCCATTTCCCCTGCTGATCTCCAATCTATATCTCTTTTTCGGCAGGCCTTCCTGATCCCATCCTCCCAAGTCTTCCTAGGTCTTCCTCTTGGTCTCCTTCCCTCTACTTTCAGCTCATACTTTGCTTTTGCCACGCGATCCTCCGACATTCTTGAGACATGGCCGTACCATCTTAGCTGAATTTCTTCAACAATATCCTCGGCCGGTCTGACATCAAGGTTGGATCTTATTTTTGTAATGAATTTTAAGTTTAAAACGTTAGCCCTCAAATTTTGAGGGAGGAGGAGGGTGCTCATTTTTTATGTTTTTGGTTTATTTCAAATGTTTATTATTGAGAATAATATACCATTTATTATTATAATTTTTTATTTATTTATTGTAATGTACAACTTTAATAAAAAACACAATGAGTAAATATGCAGTATGAAGAAAAGTTATGAAAATGTCTTGAGAAAGAACTACCCAATGGTAGCACTTCACTAACTATTTTAAGCATTAAGTCCCGAGGCCTCCTTCTTTTCAATCGCCTCAGAGGGTTATCAGGGATATCTAAGGAAGATAAATTACAAACAAGTGGGTTTATGTGGGAAGGGAGTTTAGAATGAAAGGAGGTGTATCTATCACGGGCAATGTCTGCAACAAATGGGATGTTTAGGTCATTATGGAGGAGTTTATTTGTGACAAAATAAGGGGCATTCAGGATTTTGCGAAGGATTTGGGATTGGATGCGGAAGAAATTAGATGGTTCAGTAGAACTCCAAAGCTCGATTCCATATGTCCAAATAGGTCTGATAATAGTGATGTAAATGAGTCTTTTTAATATACTGGAAGTTTTGAACGTTTTTCTAGTAAGTGTTGTAGTAATCGATATCTTCGAGCAGCTTCAGTCTTGTGTGAGGGTGAAAAAAATAAACCAAAATAAATGTTGTAATGATTTTTCGAATACATTATTTAACAGAGAAAATTATTAAATATCTGTTCATAACTCCTATGAAATCCCTTTGGTAGGGTGAATAAGAGTTCCTTCCGAAATGGGTTGGAGCTAGACCGGCAGTATCCTCCAAGCCTGCATTGCGTCACAATTCGTAAGAAACGGTTTGTGAGAATAAGTGCTTACTCCTATTTCATAGGAAATCCTGGGAGAAGCAACTACAGTTTTAGTTTTCATTGTGAGAAATATGTAACCGTAAATGATGAAGGATTGAGTTCCGATAGATCAGAAAACATTGTTTTTTCTTATAAAGAGGTTTTACGATTGCGACTCCTACTCATACATCCAACTTTGAAGTAAAAATAAGGATAATAAAACATAAACTTCCTTGAATAGTTTGGAATAGCCAGATGTAAACTTTCATTTCAGTGGCCGAAGGAGTCATATGAAAATAATTAAAACAGAAGCGTAAATACAATAAAAGGGAAGGTACTCACATCTGTTAAACGGGTTTATAAACTAGAATAAATGTCACCCAAATAAAAAGATGTTTTTTAAATGATTATTTACTTATTATTATCATAAACAATATGAGGTTTTTATGTTTAATCATTTAACGCCACTTTATGCTACTGTGGATAATCAGATAATGCTACAGAGGGTGTATAAACAATTTCTAGGGCTGAGTTCGAAACGGCGGACTTAAAAGGATGTTATGCGAGCCATTACACTACAGGTGACCCCTAATAATCTGAGGTGCTTTATTTTGTAAAAATTGCTATGGCTCACCAATTAGATGAAATCTGATATAAATACAAATCAGGTAATTTAATTGATTAATTTCTTGTTAAAGATAAATAATGGAAAATTACATTGTGATATTAACATCCTTATCAATCTATTATACAATTACTATTTTTTTTTTAATTCTTTTTTATTTATCTAAACACAGTATTGTCGAGAAAATTATTTGAAATACTATTTTAACTTCTCTATCATACATAATATACTGCTATTTTATAGTGGGCATAATTTATTACTTATGTCAAATAAAGAATTTTACTATTTAGGAAGGAGCTGCTGGATTTAAATTTTCGTTTATCTATTTACAATTAATCTCTTATTTAAAAAAAAAAAAAATACGCATTGCAGAAGGTCTTAATGGATATTCCATAAATAAAGGTAACATAAATTGAGAATTTTTCAAAAACATGTCCCTTTCGCGAAAGGTATATTTTAAAATTTAAAAGTATATTTATGTAATAAAAAATGTAAATATGGAAAAATTTATGGTTCGTAGCACTGCAATACTTAATTTAACTTTTAATTTCCCTTCTCCATTTTTTTTCATTCGCTTCGGAGGACTGTCGGTAATACTTTGCCACTGTAGGTTACGGCCAAGGGGATTTGTGTGGGCAGGGGATTTGGAATGAAAGGGAGGTATATCTATTTCGGGCTTGGTCTATAAACAGTCGGGTATTGAGTTTTATATGGATAAAAGACAAAATAATAAATTAAAAAAAATAGTTTTTCAGACTTTTGTGTAAATGGACGTAGTTGAGTTCTTACTTACAATGTTTTGCGGCCGTTCATCATTCGGATATTTATGAATATCAAACCGAAGATAAAAGAGAACTATCTATTTAAAAAAAGGCTAAAACAGGAACTTTGCTTTATCGCAGGGGAAAAATCTAAAATTTCTTCACTACATTGACTGAAATTCCTAATTATATTAAATAATTATTTTAATTCTACTCAATATTAAAAAATATAATATTGCCTCATATTCTCTCGCGTTAGGTGAATATAGCCAAATAGACGCTGAGACATTGATGTCTGTTTCAATATGCAACGTATAACAAACATAATAGGTTACTGATAAGATTGATGTTATCATCCAAATTACGAAGCATTCAAAGGCATAGAGTTGTCAGCTTTGTGTAATATTTTTTTAGGACGCACATGTGCAATTATTCTCTTTGTTATGTGAGTACATATGCTGGGTGTGAGTACACATGCTGGGTGTGAGAACACAACTGAGGCGTTCATTTACAAAAGCTACTATATCCACTTTAGACAATTTTACAGGAAAAGCAAAAATGTGTTATTTATTTATTACTGGACCAATTTACGTGATTCTTTTTTTTTTTTTATTAAAATCTAATGTTGATTTACTACGTGTAAACAATATTTAACTATAGAGACGGATAAATACACAACTTTTGAGCTAGGCAATTAAGTCTAAAACAGCCCAAAAAGTGATTACTAAGTTAAAACCGTTGGTCAAAATAATAGCGGTGATTCAAGACGTGCTAAATGAACTGATAAAAACGCACAAAATGAAGAAAAAAAAAAATTATTGGTAATATATTACAGGGTTAGGTGCTTCTGCTCTATAGTAGAAAATATTGTACCTTTTGGAATGAAATGCAATTTTTAAATACGTTTTTAAAGGATTTTTATGTTTTTTAGATAAAATCTGATGACGGATCTAGATAAAACTAAACCATTAGAATACAAAAATATCAAAGCATCAATTTCGAAAAAAATGTCCTTAAGTAGCTTTTGGAAATCAACGTCTCAATTCATAATGGAGTAGACTGTAACATGTAAAGCCTAAAATATTTGGTGTCATATTACATACAAATATTTAATGGTTAGGGATAGGGACCTTTTCGGTACTTGCATTCCTTATGATAAAATAAACTTAGAAGAAATAGTTAATAAATAAATTAGATGAAATATTAAAAAAAACTTTTTTGATTGAAATAACAGACCACGTGTTACGTACTTGCTTTTCAAAAACGGAAAAATATTATAAGAGATCAGAATTTTCCAGGAACAAAAAAAAAAAAAAAAGAAAAAAGTTAAATATATTATTATTAAACAAATTTATTTTATTCTTTTCAAATTAAAATCTACAATTATTTTTTTACTATATCAATAACCTTATCTTTACGTTATTCAAAGAAAATTTTAGTATAATTTAGAATGGAATTAAACGAGTTATTAGTAAGTAGTAATTAACGCCATTTCTGAATCACTTTTTTAAAGGACTTTAGTGTTATATAGATGATATAAGAAGGCAAACAAAACGATTTTAAAGGACTTTAGTGTTATACAGATGATATCAGAAGGCAAACAAAACGACTAGAAAACAAATATGTCAAAATATCCATTTCGTAAAAAATGTTGTTTAGCATCTTTTGGAAACAAATGTCTCACATATTATAATCGACAGAAAAAATATATATAAGAAACTATTACAATTTTTTAGGAAGACAATTAATAATTTCTTCAAAATGAGGTTTAAAAATGAATCTAAAAAAAACAAAAATTGATGACCGTACAGCACCCTAACTAAATTTAATTCGCGCCCTCTCAAAAGTAGGAAGCACCTATCGACTCAAATCTTCTATGACATGTTTCTTTAAATGACAAATCTAATGGGAATACAAGTTTTTATAAAGCTGTAATGGGCTCGAGTTTTTAGAAAGCCACTACAATCTTACTGTTTACTTTCTTTCACTGTCAATTTTAAGTTGAGCTTATGTTTTGACAAAGTTTTGTTTCATTTTCTGATTGCTCTCATTTAATAATACATGATACTTGAAATTAACGATTATTCAATCCTCTTGCCTATTCAGTTTTCAAAGCATTTTAAATTAACATTTCAACTAACCTCACTATGTCCGAAATATATCCTTAATGCACCTTATTTTGCGATGAATATGTCATCCATAATGTTCCATTTGCTGCTCATTTCAACTAATGCTGGTACCATTTCTGTAATAAAAAACTCAATTTCCCCTCTTTATTTTTAACTCAAATTTCAAAAACTCAATACAAATTTAATTTTATTTTATTTTTTAAATATTGCTTTAGAAGTGATACCACTGGGTAGTTTCTTCACAAGACATTATCACGCCCATAAGTGTAAATTAGCCCATTTACTTGTTGTATATATTGTATGTACAGTTGTAAATATCAATAAAATATTTAAAAAAAATATATATATTGCTTTATTGAAAAATAATACAATAATCCACTATCTTGGGCAATACGTATGGTGCTAAGAGAAGTCATTCATTCCATATGTACAAAGTAAAAAAACAAAACAATAATAATAATAATTAAAAAAAAAATTTAACCTAAATAACCTTATCCTTTCTTTATTTTCGATTTCTTATAATTCTCCCTTGCGCCTGAAAACAATATGGCTGCAAGATCTTCTAATTTATAGTATTTATTGGAACAGTATTGTCTCTACGTGTGTATCACTAATTCCCCTATGAATAACATAATATAATGGCAGCATTTGGCAAAGGCACCAAATGAATAGAGAAAAAACAAAAACGATTTAACATAAATTAAAAAAAAAAAAATAATTAGAAATAGATCATTAGGTGACAATATAACTAACAAAAATTTACTGTTAATGATTGCTTTAAAAGTTGAGATTACTTGTATTAATACATGGAATAATATATATATTTATTATTTACTACGATCTCACTTAATTGTAAAATTCTTATTGTCAGACAGCGTCGTTATGGGAAGCGAGAAAATACTGAAAAAGATGTTTTTTCAATGTGGGAATAGAGGTTGCACGATGGATATTTGAAGGGAGAGAATTCTAAAAGCTGGCGAAACGGGCTATGAAGGAAAGCTCATGTTTTGGTTCTGTGGGAAGGAATATAAAGGTCGGGAAGTGGGGATCTAGTTTCTTGTGAATGGATTGATCGTTTGAAATGTAGAAGATCGTTTATATAGGCAGGGTGCTGGGAGTTGATGATTTGATGTAGGAATGTTCCATGGAAATATTGCCTACGGGTGTGTTGTGGGGGGGGGTATTTATTTTAATACAATTATAAACCACAATTAATATATTTAAAAAAAATACTTTGATATTTAATTTCGTTGAGTAGTCTGTTGCTATAAAAAAAAACAATTATAATAATAAAAATTGAAAAACTGTTAAGAGGTAGATATGTAGACTAGGGTGATATATTTCTTCCAAAGACATCTACCTCTAATACTGTGCTAGTTCTTCCGGTGATAGGAATACAATAATATAATAAAAAAAAAAACTATATTCTTGCATTTTTTTACTCGTAATTCCCACGATTTTATTCATATTAATTTAACGTTAATTATTTTACTTTTTGTTATTTTTTACTTATAATTAATTGATTTTTAAAGAGTCCCGAAATTTTAGATGTGCCTTGTGTCCAGCCAGCTCAAAGGTTAAAATTAAAATACTTATTTTTTTCAATTAAAATTATTTATTAAATAACAATTACTATTTTATTTAAATAAATTTATTTGTGATAATTTTAATCAAATTAAATTAAATTATTTAATTACATAGAGGTTTAATTACATTCTTTATTTAAATAACTTTTGAGCTGTGGTTGTCTTAATGGCTGTCGAAATGCATGCTGAGAAAATTTGTTGTTTTTCGATAGTAGAATAAAATGATTTCAATGTTGATAAATCGGAAAAACTATTTTTTGTAGTAAATTATCAGTAGGAAGAAGATTAAATTTGAAACAATAACATAAAACTTATATTTAGGTAGTTTTCACTATAATTAAAATTACTAATTAAAGATTAAATAACCAGTATAAATATAAGTATTTAAATATTCATAGATGAATAGAGTTATTAATGAACTTAGTTAAAATTATTTATATATATGCCTGAATAAATACTTATTTAACCAAAATCCCAAATAATAATAATTGAAGCGCGATCCAAAACCCGATTCAAAAAATGGAATCAGAACCCCCAAAAACCTAATAATGGATCCATAAATCACTAAAAACATTAACACGAACAAGAATTAAAAAAAAGAGTAATGTTTAGAAATCAAGAATTGAGACGTTGATAATCAGAAGCTAGTAAAGGACATTTTTTTTTAATTGATATTTTGACATTTTTGTATTCTAATGGTTTAGTTTTATCTAAATCCATCATCAAATTTTATCTAAAAAATATAGAAATTCTTTGAAAACATATTTAAAAATTTCATTTCATTCCAAAATACTACTACTATATCCTCTGTAAACAGATATAACCTTTCCATTCATTTCCTTCCCCGTTATATATCACCATTAATTTATTGTTTTCTTCATTTTGTGAATGTTTATTGGTTCATTTATTTCATATTCATTGAATCACTGTTATTATTTTGATCAACATTTTTAACCTATTAATCAGTTTTTAGGCTGTTTTAAACAACTTAACTGCCTCGCTTCGTTTCTCGTTGGCTCCCAATTAAATTGAGTTTTTTTCATAGTATTTCCTCTTGCAGCCACATAAATTTGATGTTGAGATTTGATAAAAATCTTAAGAAAATTACATTTTGATAGAATAATGGTATTTTATCTAGCAAATGGTTGGAATTATAATTCCCTTACCTTGCTAAACAAGAAAGAAAAAAAACCGTGCCTGATTTAACCTAATAGATTTATTTTTATGAAAAGGTAAAAAAAAACCTAATAAAACTTATTTATTTATCAGTCATTACAGTTAAATATTTTTTACTCGTAATTAATGATATAAATATATTTGTTAAATTCACTGAAAGGATAACTAAAATTTTAAAACAAAGTTCATAATTACATAGTTTTTTATTATAGTGCCAAAAATAAATAAAAGGTCCTTTGAACATTCGCTTTCTTTATGAAGAATAGACAATAAAATCTAGTTAACCAACAAGGAAAGATATTTCTCAGATTGATAATAGGGAAATATACATAACTCAGTAATTAACATTATAAGGAGGTTAGTTGTGAGTAATGTTGTATGAGGAAGGTCTTGATTAATGTTATATCGCGTTATACTCTTCTAAAAAGTACTTTATCCCTTTTAACTTTTTCCAGAAAGTACTATATCCATATTATACTATTAAAAAGTCATGGGAGAAGTGCAATAATTTGAAAAAATAAGTTGTTAATAAAGTAAAAAAATCAACTTTAGATTTTAATAAAAAAATAATCAAGTAAATTGGTCTAGTAATAAATAAATGACAAATTTTTGCCTTTCCTGTAAAATTGTCTAAAGTGGATATAGTACCATTTGGAACTCAATGTCTCAATTATCTTGGAAATCATTGGACCTACACATGTCTGATTTCGCTTAAACTTTTTTTTTTATTTATTTTTTTTATTATTTTTTTTTTTATTGAGATATATTACAATTTGTTACAAAATGAACAATAATAATATTGATAAGAGACCACATTCATACTATATATACAGAAAATAATAATAATAGTCAAATTACATAAAATAGAACATAAATAAATTCATATTCGCTAAAACTAAAGTTATCTAAATCCTTGTAAAGCAGTCTATTATACTTATCTTCCCAGGAAGAATATTTTATGTGATATTGGTATAAATAAAGCTCAAAGTTACTGATTTATCGTTTCCTTTACACTATAATTATGGTAGAATGTCGTAAGAGCTAAAACTGCAAAAACCTCGGAACCCGGTCCAATCAATAGATTTTCGTCAAATATTTTCCATTGTTTTTCTTAAAAGCTTTAATAAAAAAGTTTACCCATCAAAATTTACCGATATAAATTGCACTAATTGTTTATAGCATTATAAAAAAATTATAATAGTGACATTGAAAACCGATTTTCAAGTAATATATAATAAGTAATATTTATATATCAATTTTTTTTTTTAATTGAAAATAAATTAATTTTTGTATATATATCAAGTTGAGTTACTCACAATAGTATACACGTAGAAGTTAGGATTCTGAAGAAAGGGAATGTATTCTATACTACTAAATAAATGACGTGATTTTAAAAAAATATTATATTACATGAAAAATACATAATTTACATCACCTTATTTATTTTAATGCTAATAATTCCGTTAATATGTGATCGATTCGTGAAACTGTTGTCCTTGTAATTTGAGGAAGCTATAGAACAATTCAATACACTTTTCCTCAACATTTTCCCTAGTATTTTGCCTTTTTTGATTTCAGAAAATGAATTTCTTGATTTGTTGGTAAGAGAGAAATCAATAAAACATGAAAATTTACGTCCTCGGTTTTACCCTTTGAGGGGAAATCACATTTTATTAGCAATTATGTAGAATAACCGCATTAAAAAACTTTTAATTTTTTCTTAGGTATTATTAGAAACACATATTGTCATGTAGTTTTCTGTTTAAATAGCAAAAACGAATAAATAAAATTATGATAAAAATATCAAGATGCATGATAAATAAATGTGAAGTGCTCCTTTTCTAATCATTTGAGCAATATGTAGAATTATTGCAACATTCAGATTCCATTTAACATTAAAAACACAAACATTAATCTATTATTAATATTAGGAATTGCTTCAGAACGTACCATATTGTAGTGAATCATATAAAAAATAAACTCTTGCATTGTGTATGTTTTGTCGAAAAAGTAGTGTCGAGTTACTGGTAGGTAGCGTGCCCGGATAAACTTCAGCTTGACAAGAAAATATTTTATTACAGCTTTTGTAGTGTGTGTTTCTTAACATATCTATAATACTGTTTTTGTTTTTGGAGTTAGCTAAGAAATTTTACTTTGGAAATGATTTCTCGTTACCTATGGTCTATTATTAACAACTTTTCTTTGTAACTAACTGTTCAACATAATTCTGTCTAACACTAGTCAAATTATGTTAAGTATGTGACAAATATTGGCTAGATAGAAAAGTTTTTATTAGTAGTATGTAGGAAAGGAAAATAATATTAACTCATAGATTTATTTAGACCAATATCACAGAAACTATTCTTCCTTGGAAGACAATTATAATAGACTGCTTTACAGAGCATTTAAATAACTTTAGTTCAAGAGGAAACAGACATCTGTAGCTCCGATAATTTTCAAGAAAATTCTTGATATCTTGTTTCGTCGATATACAAAATTAGATTTAGGTTTTAATTCTGCTCAGTAGTTATTAGAACAACAGATGTTTTATAACACTCAATTAAAAACAAATTAAATGCGATTCAAAGGTTTTTTTATTGCATTTGTCTTCGTCGGAAGAGAAGTCACCATGATATTCACCTGAATAAAGCTATGAGCTGAGATCAAATCAAAAATAAAATCAATGAATAAATATTCTGGATGGATGGGTTGGATGGACGAAAAAAAAAACGATGGTGTAAGAACTTGTCTTCGCTCCTTCGTTCCAAACCGACTCACACAGGGCAAAATCACCAATTTAGGTGGACAAAAGTTTGGAATTTTCCAGTGCTTCACCTTTTTATTATTACTTGGCGAGACCCTTAATACAAATATTTCCCGCTATACAGTGTTTATAATTAAATAGTAAATGAGTGAATCATTCCTGTTCACACAAGTGCCTAATAATCGGCAATTGCATTATTTTTATTCGATGGCCATTTATTGTGTTCAAGGTGTGTTTAGCGCAAACTCTTTTTGCTTTTATTTAACAATGAACATTGTTGAGACAGGTAAGACATTATGTTTCCAAACTCATCATTGAATATACATTGCAATCTACCTATAGATTTAATTTAGCAATGTGTAAATGTATGCCCCTATTCAATAACGAAAAACTATATAACCCCAAAGTTACGCCAAGGATTTGTTTCATCAATCCTTCTAGTCTTTAAATATTACAAAGAATTTTTACGATTTTTTGCGTTTTGGGTGATATATAATCTTTTTCAGACACAACACTCTGAATTAAAAGTTTGACAATCTTTAATTTAAAGAGTTTCCTAAATGATATAAAATACATCTATTAAGAGGTTTCAGCAACTCCGAACCATAATTAGATTTTTTGTATTGTTTTTCCCGTATTCTGGGACTTAAAACTTAAAATATAGGGAAGTTTTAGATTTTAGCAAATAAATTTGATGTTTGGCCTCTGTGCGATCGCCAATAGTGTCAAAAAATTAATTACTTTTTTATATTTTTTTTTTCAAAATTTTTTCTGTAATATGGGATCCCAAAGGTCAAATATGGCCAAGTCTCAGAATTTTGTCCACCTAAATCAGTCATACTGTGCGACAGTTTTCCCTTCACTACTTTTCCAACCGGATTGAGACTTGAGACTTTTACAAATTGCTAGAACCCGTGCTCTTGAAGAGGGTAAACGACCGATAGCCCAGAGCTTCCTGCCGGCGGAGGGTTATGTCAACGGAGGAAGGAAGAGCGAGGTAAGGAGTAGATGTAGGTCGAAGAAGAGATCTCACCGAGGCCTACTGACCTCTTTCCTCTCTCTCATTCCATACGGCACCGTTAGATCTTCTTTACCTAGCCAGCCAGTTCTGTCTAAAATAATGTACACTCAATTACATCCATGTAACCAGTCGGAAGAGAAAAAAGTCACCTCTTCACCTCATATATACTTAACTGCGCATAGTCTGCAAGATCTAGAGATTCCTTTATCATTTTCAGATGTAATATTTTTATCAAAGTATGTAAGATTACGTAAGATCTTACGGTTTTCCTCATTACAGTAACCCTGCAATGGGTGCATTTATTTCTACGCGTACCATCTTGCGATACAACGCGTATTTTTATTACATAATATAAATTAAGTTACAGAATATAAACAATTGTATAATAATAACTGGTAAATAAAACTAATAAATATAAACTGATAAATTAATCATTTGTTATAACGAATTAACAAAATAATACTAACTAATTGACTAAACAAAGAAACCAGCAACAAATAATAAATAATTAATTTGTTATAACTACTTAAGGAAATAATACAAACTAACTAAATAATTGACTAAACTAAGAAACCAGCTACTAACTAATTAATAACTTTATCATAAGTATTAGTAGCAGTGAAAGTAAATAAAATAAAAATTAATAACGAGTTATTGCCTGTTGCTATTTCTCTAATTCTGCATCGTCCACCCGGTCCACAAATTCATCAAATTTTGAAAAATATTTTGTAAGAAGGTCACACTTCGAAGGCGGCCATTGATCTCCGTTAAGTAGGACTGTTGAGATCAGTTTGTGTCAATGTTTGTCCAGTTTACTGCAATCGAATAAAAGATGATCGTATGTCTGTTCGCTTTTACCGTCACACTTACAGATTTTGTCGTCTGTTAGTTTGAATCAAAATAGATAGCTTTTGGCTCCTCCATGTCCTTTCAGGAATTGTGTCAGTTTGTAGGATATTTTTTTAAGTTTAGTTCGATCGTGATCTTGTCTTGATTCAAATTTAATCGAAAAATCCTTCATTATATTATATAAAATTGATGAGAACTTTCTCTTCTATTTAGATTTATTTATTATTACATTAATAAATCAATTGATATCCAATAGCGTTTCGGGGTCCATGAATGCCTCATCTTGAGAAATATTAATTTTAAAAAAATTGATATTTGAATTAAATTTTCAACATATTATTAACATTTAAAATTATAATCATATAAATACTTTTCTCTATCCTAAAATCATTTGTATTTGTATTATACTTACAAATTGTCCATATTAAAATAATACTGGTCATTTACAACCAATTTCTTTTTATCTATATTCCAAAATCGTCATAATAATAAAAATTGTCACTATGTGGTAATATTTATTACATAAGTATGAGACTTGGACTAATTAAAATATTTGTACAGTGAGTGTCAAAAGTATTCGGACTTGACTATCATTATGTAATTTACTTGCGTTTGACTTATTTCTTCTGTTTTTAAAGAGTTCTTACTCACTTTTTAATGTTAGGAGGAAGGTATACAATAGTTGAACCCAAAAATAATTTTATATTTGACTGTTTCAACTTTAATTTACGAAAAAATAAAAATAGGACTGTCAAAAGTATTCGGAATTACGTGGTTTCCGGTTTATACTAATGCATCAATCATATATAAACATCCATCAGATAAACATTTTGTATAATTATTCATTTTAGTCTATGAAAAGGTATTCTTAATAATTTATTAATTGTTTGTTACGAAATATTGTCCCACTGAAGCATTTATTGTTCCTTGAGGTAATTTTTATTTTGAATATTCCATTTCCTGATTTTCTTTTTTAGTGGGCCCATATATTTAATTAAATTTAAAAGAAATAATGGAAGAGAGATTTAGAGAATTTGCACCACAACCAAAACTAAATAAAAAACGTATACATGTCCTCAGTCATGTTGACACTTAAGTAAAAAAATTAATTTATTCGTTATTTTTCTTCTAATTTTAATTCTGGCTTTTCGTGCAGAAAAAATACAATAATATCTTTAAGAATCCAATCTTATCAACCTTTTTGACAGCCCTAACCATCACTCACCGCTTAAGGTCTTTCACTGTGATAAACTAAATTCTTAATTTGATTTCCTCCAAAACGCATTCAATCCTTCCAATCCAAAGTCCTCAGAACCACAGTTAATGCTCCTTATTATGTCACCAACCTTACCTTACACCGCGACCTAAATATTCCATTTATTTTAGACCCTATACCATCAAAATTCTCTAAATTCCATTAGAACCTTATCCATCACCTCAATCCGCTAGCTCAATCCCTATCCAGCTCCACACATCCTTACTATCCCCCTAGAAGGTTGAAACGGCAATGGCCTCGAGACTTCATGTTGTGAGGAACATGTATATTGGAGTTCTAGCATTGGCTAGATTCTCCACTCACGTTCTGTATGCTTGAGGATTGTATATAGGTATGAGTGACTTTTGTATATATTTTTATAATTTTGTTTTGTATAATATTTTTATTGATTTTGTTTTGTATGATATTTTTATTAATTTTGTTTTGTGTAATATTTTTATTGATATTGTGTTGTATAATATTTTTATTATACTGGTAAATCTTCACGTCATAGGTTGTTTGTTTTGGTTTTTTTATTATTATTTTATTGTATTCACACACATATATATATGATTTTTTTTTATATTTTATGTAATTTGACTTTAGCATTATGTTCTGTATATATTGTATGAATGGGTAGAAGCTGTGAGCTAATTATATGCTTGAAAAAGTCCGATCGAGACAGGGATTCGAACTCACAACCTTTGGCGTGGTAGACTAGCGTGCTAGCTAGCCACACAGTTAATGATGTTGTAATAGTTTCTTACAACTTTATTAATTTGTATTATATCGGTGGGTATGGATGTTTATAGTGGTATAGCGGCGATCTTTGGACTCAGTTTAAAAACCTAACAAAGGATACAAAGCATTATGCATAATTAAACTGCGCCCTAATGATGTCTATGATGAGAAATGATATTTATTAAAAGGTTAGGTCAGCAATATATAAAACTCAAAATACATTTGTATATTGATAAATAAATTTACTGCCGAATGTTTTGCTAAACAACAATTTCATCTTTGATGGTTACCTTATAATGAATATTAATCATCATTCATTACAGAAATTTTACATTTTGAATTATTTATAACTTTATAATGATTTTAATTTATATTGATTCTAACATACATCCTAATAATAATTGATTTATTTTTTTTTTGTTTTAGTTTAATTGAAGATATACCAGGTTTCATGATATTCTGATCATCAGGTAATCATATATTAACAGTTTTATATTAGTTTTAACATCTATGTCTATGTTACAAAAAACAAACAACATTACTTATCATTCTGCCGTACGGAATTTTTAAAATTGGTCAATTATTCATCATTTTTACAACTTTTTGAATTGGAAAAATATATTTACATGTAATAATTGTATTATCCTTTGATCACAGCAAATATTTAAGATATACCAGGTTTCATAATATTTTAATCATCAGGTAATTAATTATTTTTATTTGCATGGTCAGACATTTATTTTTTTGCTTAAATATTTTGTATTTATTATAAAACAGATTTCTTCTGACTCAATAAATTAATGAACCATGCGTTAACGTACCTAAGCAACATTAACGTACCTGCACTAAAGCTTTTTTACTTTATTAATATATTACAGTTAATCAAGAGTATTGAGTATAGGTTTATACATGAGCTTTTTATTTATTTATTTATTTTTTTTTTTTTTGGGAGGGAGGGTTACTTTTTGCTTGCGAGGAGGGGGCAAGGGTAGCTCCTCCCCTACGTGAATCCATCATTGTTAAGAAGTATATTTTTCACACTGGGAAGGGGACTCAACTATGCATCTAAGAAAATGTTCGGAATATATTAAAGAACATACAACACTGCAAACTAATTACAAATAGAATAAATCTAATCTCTCTACTGCCTATCCTCAAATATAAGTAGTAATATAGACTGTTAGAAAGCACAAGATTCCAGAAAAGTTAACATGCAATAAAAGAAGTTGTAAGCCCATAAAGCTATCAACATGGTAAAGAGGGAGGTTATCATAGTTAAATGTTGCCATCGTCGTACAGGATCCTGCATCTTAGATTGTTCCATTTAGCACGCATGATTTTAGAAACAATATTATACCTAAAATATGAGTAGCAATATAGCTGTGTAATATACTGTTGGAAAGTGCAAGTTTTAGAAAACCTAATATGCAATTAAAGAAGTAAAAGTTAATAGAAAGTTGTTATAAGCCCATTAACTTAAGACCACCTGTTATTAGCGAAGAATGAGATTATGGTAGTTCAATGTTGCCGCCACCGTACAAGCTTCACTCTTCCATTGAGGATGTATAGTCAACTGTTGAAATTATCGTTGGTAGAAATAATCGGGATTCAGTCGTTTTTGACTATTAGAAAATTAAATTAAATTATTTATTATGAGGTTCAAAATTGAGGTTAAATTGTTTATTTAAATAACTTCCGAGCTGTGGTTTTCTTAATGGCTGTCAAAATGCATGCTGGAAAAATCTCTTGTTTTTCGATAGTAGAATAAAATGATTTCAATGTTGATAAATAGAAAGAACCATGTTTTGTCTTAAATTATCAGTAAGAGGGTGATTAAAATTTAATTAATAACATAAAACTTATATATAGGCAGTTTTTTTTTTTATAATTAAAGTTATTGATTAAACACTAAATAACCAGTATAAATATAAGTATTTAAATATTCATATATAAATAGAGTTATTAATGAACTTAATCAAAATTATTTATATATATATATATATATGTACGTATATGTCTGAATAAATACTTAGTTAACCAAAATACCTTCAAGGTTGTAATTATGGCAGATATTCTACTGCATTAAAATATCAGTAACATTGCTTAAAAAAAAAATTAAAAAATGTAAAATAAAATAAAAGATGTCATTTTCTACTATTGAGAACGTATTTTTAGCTCATCTATGCTTTAGAAATTTTGGAGGAAACTTAAAAAAATAAATCACTCTATGATACATACTACATGATACCTGAAAAATCTTCTGTAATTATAAATTAAAAATTACATACATGTTCCAAGACCCAATCCGAAAAAGAAAAACTAACTGTAAACTCAATAAAAGAAGCAATGAAAAATCCAATTCAGAACTCCCGAAAACCAAATATTCGATCTTTATATAAATAAAAATGTTAACATGAACAAGAAGTAGAAAAAAAGGGGTAATGTTTATATAATGGATTTTTTAATTAAAAAAAAAATATCACACTTTGAAGTGATTACAATAACAAAATGTATATTTTTAATTCTTATAAACTGTAAGCTAAAAGTTTGTTATTTGTAATTCTTTATAATTGTTTTTATTAGTTATTTAATGCAATTTACAACTGTATAAAGGATTACAACGAGTAAATTCGAAAACAAATATATAAAGTCATGAAACACATGTAGAGAAGCTTCCCAGTGGAAGCACTCTAAATATATTCTAAGCTAGAAGGTCTCAGGGCCATCTCCTTTTCAGACGCATCGGAGGATTATCAGGAATTGAAGAGGAAGAAAGAATTGAAACTAGAGAATTAGGGTGGGGATGGAGTTTGTCATGAAAGGAATGGTATCTAGATCGGGCCAAATCAGCAACATACGGAATATTAAGGTCTTTGTGGATCAGTTTATTAGTTACAAAGTAAGGAGCAGTGAGGATTTTACGAAGGATTTTGGATTGTTGGATTGGATACGGGAAGAATTTGATGGTTTAGTAGAGCCCCAAAGCTCTACTCCGTATCTTTATAATTAAAATAATTATCAATCAATAATTAGAATAATTTAACTAATTTATTTAAATAAATCTAAATGTGTAAAATTTTAATTGATTAAAATTATTTATTCAGATGTGCTATCAAATTGGTTTTTAATTAATTTCTCAGCTCTGATTTAGAATAGTTTATTTGAATTATATAGTAATAAACCTAATAGAATAAGAACCTTTGATATTTCTATAGTTTTTTAAAACATACATTGCAATAAAGTTTTCTTTTGAGGGGAAAATTAAATTGTCTCTTATCTATGATTTACTTTGAAATAAAAAAAACAAATAAACTGAACCAATTTTCATTCATCTTTTCCATTTCTGCCGATGATTAAATATAATAATGAATAGACGTTATAAAATAAACATATTTTCTTCCTAATTGCAATTTTCTTTAGGATGAACCAAAACTCCCAAAGCGATGAACTCTAAATCGGTTAGACGGAGCTTTTTAAACATTAATGACACCTCATTCAAACTGCAGCTGTGCGAAGCAGCGGCGGTTCCACTATTTTATATATAAAATATCTGTATTAAAAAAAATTTCAAAGAGGAGAAAAACTCTTTTAGCCCCCTTCCTAATCTAATAGTTGAACTTTTCCCCCTTCCTACCTCGTATTTTAAATAATATGTTTTAAAGTAACTGAACATTTCGGAGGTTCCGAGAGGGTCTTATTTTGAATTTAGAACTATTCTTACGCACGCACTATCCCTGATAGACTCTACTATATGTTTAGTTAATTTAAAAAAGTTTTGAAAACAAATTCTTTCATCACTTTATAATGTTTATACTTAAATAAATAACAAAGAAGAACTAATGAACTAGTAACACTTGACCGTTTTATAAAAACTAAAACTAATTAACATATGTTTTTTATAAATACTTTATATTAACCAAACACTAATACATTAGATATATATATATTATATATATATATATATATATATATATATATTATATATATATATATATATATATATATATTATATAATATTAGCAAGTACATTTTAAAAGGATTTCGTTTTGTTAAAAGTCAATGATTTGAGAGGCAGGATCTTAGTCATTGTGTGCAATATCCCTTTGATCTGTTAAATAATTAATATTTCCCCTAAGTGTTTGATCCTTTGTAAAAACTTTCTTTTATCAACATTTCTCCCGTTCTTTCATGTAGTCAAGTTTAATATTACATAAATTATAAGGCTGAATTTATTTCGAATATACGAAATTGTTAATATTTTACCATAGACATTTCGGATTGTTTGTGCTGGGTTTACTTTTCTGTCGAATTGCTTTTATGTTAGCAGACTAGGGTTATAACTGCTGACATTTATAGGAATTCAGAACAATTTGCATGCTGTTGATTGTCAGGATTGTTTATTTAAAATACTTTTTAGCATTTAAAGAGAATTTAATTGAAGAGTATAGCCGGGTAAGTATGGCGAATCTTCCCCGCGGCTTTTTTTAGTTCAAACTTAGGGGATAGATTTGTTGTCAAATAAAAATAATTCAAATAAGTCTTTAGCTTTTTAAATCAAACGGTTTTCGAGATTTTTTATAAAACCTCTTTTGTCGATTTTATTATGTTTATAACAAAGTGGTAAAACAATATGAAAAAGATAAAACTTATTTTTTTTCCTGAAATCTGCATTTTAACAAATTTATTGTTTTTAGATTATTGAAAAATGTGTAGAAAATTATGTTTTAACCCAAAATACGAGTATATCATCACTAGAGAATACATGAACAAGCGAAATCTTAAAATAAATGATTGATAGTGGTTAAATAGACGGTGTTATAGAGCGTTGGCCTGGGTTAGCTTGCTGCGGCTTTGATCTAATCATTTTGTAGTGAAATTGAAAATGTTTCATAAGTAATGTAATTCTGAATTTTTGGTGAGAAATATTTGTTGAAACATTTTTTAATGATAATAAGAAATATAAGTTAAATGCAGGATTTCAGAAAAACAAAATAGTTTTTAATTTTTTTTATATTGTTCCACCACTTCGAAAAATTCGAATATATTCTTTTGTGTACAGGAGTATAAAAGACATTAACAGAAAAAAAATCCGTGATTGTCACCTTTCAAAAAGGTTAAAAAAATATATATTTTGATTTTCTTTCTTCCGATAAAAATCGGATTTTTGTTAAAGAATCATGAACATATCATTTTTTCGTGTATTTGACTCCTAAGAATCAGGGAAAAAAATCATCATAAATTAATTTTAAATTTTACTATTATAAAAATATTAACATCGGAAAAAGAGTTTTTTTTATAAAAATCTCGAAAAGCGTTTGATATAAAAAGCTAAATATTTAGGTGAATTATTTTTATTTGACACCAAACTGATCTACCAAGTTTGAGTCGAAAAGCCACGGGGACAGATTTACCATTCTTACCCGGCTATACACTTTATTAAAGGTTATTTCTAAATCAAAATAAATCTGAAGTCTGATTGATAGATGCGTAGATTTGTCGATTAAACTGTTAGCATTCTAATAGGAATTGATGTCTATAGTTAATGACGCCCATCTTTCAAAGGGTGTCGGTATTCTATTATAAATCTTACAGCATATACTACAGAAAAGTTTTTATTCATTACATTATTTGTTGCATCATTAACAACAATGAACATTTTTAAAAGAGTTTTTAAGTTAATTTATCTATATATGAAATGTATATTGTGATCGTCAAGAGTTTTCAATTCGAGCTTTCACTGGAAAATGACGTGTTTGGGTTCTTCAAGTTTAAATGACCAAGTACTGCAAAACGATGTGTGTATGTGTGTGCTAAGTATAGCGCGAAAACTAAAAGCTTAATGAAACTAAAATTTCATAATTAAGACAACTATAAGCCCGAAATTTTTCAGCAACTTTTTCATTAAAAACATCTAACCAGAAGAGACACTTTATAACATGTATTTAGCGCATTTTTACAATTTTTAAAAAAAAAACGGCTATAACAATTATGATTAAATTCGCTATATCGATGTAAAATCTAACGGGCTTTATTATGATGTATGTTTTATTCTAATTGTGTGTTTGTATGAAAAGTTATGTGAAACTCATTTACATCACTATTATCAGACCTATTTGGACATATGAAATCGAGCTTTGTGGCTCTACGAAACCTAATTCCTCTCGCATCCAGTCCTTATAATCCAAAATCCTTCGCAAAATCCTGAATGCCCCTTATTTTGTCACAAACCATCTCCTCTATAATGACTAAAGCATCCCATTTGTTTCAGACATAGCCCTTCATAGATACTCCTCCTTTCATTCTAAACTTCCTGTCCACACAAACCCACTTGTTTGTAGTCTGTCTTCCTTGGATAATTCGGATAACCCTCCGAGGCGATTGAAAAGAAGGTGGCCTGGGACCTACTGTATAAAATAGTTAGTGAAGTGCTGCCACTGGGTAGTTTTTTCTCAAGACATTTTCATGACTTTCCTATATTCCCCATATTTACTCATTGTTAAAATTACAATAAATAAAAAAATTCAAATTATCAAGCCAATTTGTTTGAACTTTGCCACTAACGTCACAAGTGAAGCCAAAATTATCCTTGTAAAAAAATATATTATAGATTAAAATGGAGAAGAGAAAAAATGCAAATCTGTTTAAAATAAATAAAAAAATATAAAATTTCTTGTTAATGATTGATCATGTATTGTTAATTTGTAAAATGCTGACTAAAGTTGATAGGTTAATTTCAAATTATTTGAAAGTTCTTATACTGATTCTAACTTGGAGGGTTGGGGAAAAGTTGAGTCTGCGTGCACCAGATTTTTAGATCTATTGTACTTTTTTTGTTCGTATTTTTTGACTAATAGTTTTCACATTTGCGAGCATCCTTTGCAGAAAAATCAATTGCAATATTTTCTTTGATCAGTTCTAATGATTTATTTTAATTAAACTAGTGATTGATTCTTTAACAAGTTTACTTATCAGTCGGAACCTGGCAAGAAAAATGGCAGAAAACTCGTATAACCGGACGTGAACCGGAACCTGGCTAGAGAGTTGCTATTTCCTTGTGTAAAATTACCTCGTTGCGATGTTCCATTTCGGGGGGGAAGGGGGGCGATCGATGTAAAGAGAAACTATTAGGGAAATTATGTCAGTCGGTTACGGGCACTGAGGGATCTCGTAGAGAAATCACCTAAGAGATGCTCAAACTTATTATCTCACCCTTGGCCCATGGAACGTAACATCCTCAGCGCATCCTTACCGCATGGCCCAATTTGCGTAATTACCGTAACTTTACCCGTACGCTGATAACGTAACCGTAAAAGTGTCATATCCCTGTATTTTCAGATGTACAGATGTACAATGGGCAAAAAGAAAGCATTCGTAAACATAATATATCAGAACAAATACTGTTGTTTTATAATTTTCAATAATGAACCTTTGTAACCGATCAAAAAAAAAAAAAAAAATGTTACCTCCCTTAAAATTAAAGGTCAATACAAGATATGTTGACATGATTCATATGTAGGGATACTACCCGTTGGCAGCTCCCCAAAGACTATGCTAAACTAGAAGGTCTCGGAGCCATCTTCTTTTCAAAAGCCTCGGAGGATTATGAGGGATTGTAGAGGAAGCAAGGATTCAAACTAGTGGGTTAGAATGGGAATGGAGTTTGCCATGAAAGGAATGGTACCTGGTTCGGGCCAAGTCAGCAACAAAGGGAATATTAAGGTCTTTACGGATGAGTTTATTTGTGACAAAATAAGGAGCATTGAGGATTTTTGATTGTAAATAAAATAATAATAATAAATTAAATAAAATTAAGGAATGTCCATTTTTCAAATGAAGTTGCTGTAACAACCCAGACATATATCTATCTTAAATACGCCATTTTAGTTTCATAAGACGTTTCGCATTTGTGTCATACCTACCAAATACACGAAAACATAACAATTAACGGTACTTGGTTATTTTGGTATAATTGATCTTTAAACGTGCATTTCTGTAGAAAACTTGAAATTGAAAATGTTCAGTATCGCTATATTTTTTATTACTACGTATTCTATCTACATATATGTGAGTGATAGTAAAAAATCAAGTTGTAGAAAAGAATGCTAGATTACAACAAACCTGCACTTATCTTAGCCAGCAATGCATAAATAAATGAGTTTAACTAATACAGTCTTGATGTGTGTCAGTAATTTATGCCGTCTTAAACTGATGACATCACTACGCTATTTTGTTTAAGGTGTGCTCCTGGTCATTGACACCATATTTCAAATAGTTTGTAACTTTTTTCTTCCTTTGTTTTCTTATCTACAGCTTATGTATTTATCCATGGCAAGAAAATGATTGGAATGGTTTGGGTAGAAGCTTCCATACCTTATAGTCATTATTTAGATATCATTGTACAGCTACCATCTACAAATCGACAAACCTTTTATTTCCTTTGATTGACTAAAGAAAAACATTGAAACATCTCTGTATATAAAATGTTAAAATGCGATTCTTGGTTTCCGAGAACTCCTTCTAAAGGACTCGACGGATATTACCACCATTTAGGCCATTCTTTCCTTAAGGTTTAATAAGTAAAATATGATCAGTAATATAAATATATTAATATGCAACAAAAGAAATGGTAAAAGTTAATATAAAGTTGTTATAAGCCCATAAATCTATGAGCATATGTTATTGGTAAAGAGGGAGGTTATGATAGTTAAATGTTGCCGCCGTCGTATAAGTTATACTCTTCCATTGAAGATGTACAGTCGACTGTTGAAATAATCGGGATACAGTCGTTTTTCATTATTTTAATTCACAAGTTTGAGCCGAACGTGGGTAAAATTAAAATACTCAAAAAATGCCAAACTCTTGATTATTTTTACCTACATTATATTCTTTCATTCAGTTCCCAAGGTTTCATAAACAATATTACGTACCAAATTATTACTAATTAAAGTTGTTAACATAAATGGTAAGTTGGTATAAATCTATAAACTAACCTTGTTATTAATTATTATAAATGGGATGATTCCCATGGAAACTAAATTAAACTTTTAAAATGTATTTTGAACAGAGCTGTGCCAAGTAAAATTAAAAGTAATCAAATTTAATTGAAGCAAACAATTAAAAGTATTTAAATAAAATTAATTGTTAATTATATTTTTCCAACTATATCTATTTTTAATTTTAATTCATAATTACAATCAACAATTGATTTTTATTACTCATAAATATATCTCTATAAACTGACATTGTTATTACTTATTTAAAATTTAATACTATTTCATGAAAAAAGATGTTTTTACTGTAAACCAAATGGGATGATTCCCATGGAAACTAAATTAAACCTTAAAAATGCATTTGGAATAGTTTATTTGAGACATAAAATAGCAATAAACCGATATGATAGGAACCTTTGTTATTTCCATAGTTTTCGAAAACATACATTGCAATCGTGTTTCCTTTATATGGGAAAATTATTTTTTTTGTTATCTATGATTTATTTTAAAATAACAAACATATAGACTAAACCAATTATTTATTTATGTCTTTCGATTCTACCAATGATTAAGTATCATAATGCATATACGTTATAAAATAGCAGGGGCGGGTGCATTAGTTATTTATAATTGAACAAATTCTCATGTTGTTTTCCAATTTTTGCAATCGTAGAATGATCTATTTTGTACATTTTTTGGGATCAGTATGTTTTTTGCAAAACGCTGCTCAATTGTGTCCTGATCTTTATCCACATCTCCGTATCTTACACTCAAAATGGGTTTTAAACTTAATTCTGGTCTTTAAAGTTAAGGTCTTGGAGAATTAGGTTTAAGACAAAGTTATGTAAGGTATTACATCTGTTAGCCGAAGGTCAGCTCAAGAAATTGAATTATCCAGTCTAACCTTGTCAAATCAAAGAATTTAAAAGAACTGGCAAAGTTTCTCTTAAGTCAGGGCGATCAGAGTTCAGAGTTTTTTATTCTACCACGTTTTAATAATAATAATAATAATAAATTCTTTATTTATTCTGGGACGAGTTCCTATAGAATAATGTTACAAAATTTTCAAAAAGAAACTTTAGTGTCTTAGAGTATAATAAAAACAAAACAAAAATAATATAAATAAAAACAAAAATGAACTATAATAATAAATTAAAAGGTATCTTCTAATAATTAATAACAAAACTAGACAAAAAAGAAATAAAACAAAAGAATATGTTCGTATATACAAATCCTAAATACAAATTTTAATTAAAAGAACTTTACAATATTGGTGGACTGTTGATGAAATAATATGGTAAATGTGCAAATGCAACACAAAATAAAATATTATATTTAAATTATCGTTTCTATGATTTTTACTGCTTTTTATTTAAAGTTTCGATGCTATTTAGGGCTCTTTGGGAATTGGATAGAAAGGAAGTGATTGAATAGACGGGGTTTAAAGGTAGGAAGAGTATCAGAGTGACAAATATATGAAGGAATAGAATTCCATACGGGCAAGGAGCGGATAAGGAACAATCTGTCCAAGAATAAATACTAATTAATTTCATTTCTGTATTTCCGATAAACATATCTTTCTCACAATTTTTTAAAACACGGTTAATGATTATGATGGTTAATTTATGATATTTATCGATTCATAATCATATGTTGGTACTTTTATGTTTCAGACCCTTCTGTTTTATATATATGTAAATTTTCATGATGGATTCATTTATTTTCTTTACACTTATTTAGGTGAGATGTAAATGGAAAATATTATGGTGATTAGTCTATTTTCAGCTTTACATTTTGTTTCACAAATTTATCCAATAGATGATACATTAAAACTATCATTCAGAATTCCTAAATGCTACCTACATCCATCTGTGAAGCTCGGAATTGAGGTCGATTAAATTTAGTTACGATCCAATCACTATTTATAGTAACAATAACAATAGTTATGTTATTTATCATGTTTAATGTTTTTCTACCATCATTATAAGATAAACCAAAAATGTAAAACAAATCATTGTTAAAATAATAATTATTATGACGTATCAATAATAAATATAAAAACTATTGATAATAATTCAAACATATTTAAGCGACACAATAGTTAATAGCAGATGACTGTTATCTTTCTCGCTCGGCTAAACCCGGCGGTAACGAGTTCAAGCGATCGAGAGTGATGGAGCAGCCTACAAAAATCTGTGTGTGGTGCTCCAGAAGAAGTTTACAATTAAGCGTTTCCACGTTTAAAATATTTATTGAAAAGTATTAAACGATATATTTAATACATTTATTTATAAAAATGATCCTGTTCTTGAAAAAAAATGTCAAGTTTATAATAATGGAAATATAGACTGTTGTGTTATGAATTGAATCGATTATTCCGCTATGAGTGGTGGATATTATTGAGGGTGTAGATGGTTAACCTTTGGATGCTCTTCCACTGTTACTGGGGCGCGTCCTAGTTACTAGAGCGAGAATCTGGGGCGCCAACCGCCTTCATGTAATTCTAACTCAGAGGATCACCGTTACGAAATTCGGCTCCACAGTTACACCCACTCTTCTCTTAACACATTCTTCATAACACATTCCTCTTATTCTTACAATTTACAAGGTGTCTCCATTTAGCTAATATTTTATGACTTAATTTTTTTTTTTTTTATACATTGCTATAATCCTATTTTACTGATGTAGATTTATGAAGGACTACTCACAAACTATATGTAACAAAGCATTAAGAGATCTGTGTATTATGCATCCACGATTTAACAGACATTCTAAATTATATATATATTGACTGCAACCTAAGAACAACACAAACATATATATATATATATATATATATATACATATATATATAAGTTAAGATCGCGAGTATGACCGTATTAGGCCTAATACCCTTGTTGGTTGTAAACAAGACCCTTTATGTATATATTAAGACGGGATAAAGCCAGTTCTGTTTTCAGTCTATACGAGTGTGGTTCTTTATCCCCGTTCCTTTTATACTTCATAGCGGTCGCTATATTTTTAAACATATATATATATATATATATATATATATATATATATATATCTTATAAATTATTATTTTATAAAGCTTTCTCACGAGCAATTTATATGACTGCCCAATATTCAGCTATATGTGTAAAAAAAATCAATTATTCCAGAATAAATATTTAAGAATTAGTAGAAATTATCCATACGACGCTAAAATAAAAATTATATTAGAATATGATGGGGCGGGGGGAGGGGTGCGATCTTCAAAAAGACACACATATAACAAGTAATACTTATTTTAATTGTGGGCCGACATTTCGGCCTACATTGCGAGCCTTCATCATGGTTAATAGAAACAAGATAACAGCCAATGTAATTAGTTAGATACAAAATATGATGACAATAATACAATATGGGAACAATGATAAAATTAAATGTAAAATGATAAGATGACAGTTGTAAAGTATGGGAGTAAACATATAATTAAGATGATAATATTGCAATAAGAATATTTAAAGACTATAAAGAGAAAACGAACAAATTATTAAATGTTAAAAGGAAAACAATATGTGAACAATTAAACTTTTAAATACGAACAATTTTGAAAGGTATTTGACGGTATTATATAAAAAGAACATATGTAGTATATAAAAAGAACATAATCATTAGAAACGAGAGACCATGCAAATAAACAATTTTAAGTAATGTAATATTAAATTAAGAATTATATGTGAGGATATATAACTGAAAAGATATGAATAGGGAAAGAGGGAGAAAGAAATAAGAGGTAAAAAGAGAACATAATCAATAATAAAGAAAATACCAACTTACTCAGAGCTGTCTCAAGAAGTGATATTGTTTAACATTGGTTATTTTTGTTTTATCTTTCTCTTAGCCCTCATAAATTCCCACAATGTAGGCCGAAACGTTGGCACACAATTAAAACAAGTACTACTTGTTAATGTATGTTTTTTTAAGACCGCCCTCCCCCCTGATATTCTCATCGGTAAATTAAACTCCATCATTAAAATAAAAATTATGCAATGGGTGTCCTTTTATCGAAGAATATATTACCAATCTTTCTTCAAGTGTGAAAAAATACAAATTATCTTATAAAAAATATTTGAAATTATACGCAAAATTGTCCATAAAACAGCTAAAAACATATTTCTGTAAGATTCATTTATTATTTTATTTTTCAAAATTTAGGAACTTTTACTGTTTTTTTTTTGTTTCTGTTACTAATTATGAGAAATTGTATCTTATGCTTATGTTGTTATGTGGTTGATTATGAAACTAGAGTAAAATAAAAAAAATTAGTGTCTCGAAATAAAATATTGCTTTGGTTATCATTGACACATTATAACATAAGAATGTCTGCATAATCTAAAATAAACCAAAATCATGCACCTTTACAAAAAAGAAGGGACTCATTAAATATAGGGATTCCTACTGTTCCTAAGTCAACGTCCGTGCAAGGAGGTGATTAGGCTTAGATCATACTCAGCCGCCAGGTTTCCTCCCCTAATATTTATATATCCATTTTATAGAGTCTGGGTGTGTCCTGAGAGGGTCTCCATACTTTTTAAAAATATTTTCTTGTTTAACTGGTTGTATATATTTATTTTTTTTAAAGATCTCTGTTTATTTTCTGGTGATAAGCATCCGTATCTCATTCCTATAGATTATCACCATTTGTTTTGTTTTTAAATTTATGCTTTGAAAAAGTCTTTCCTTCTTAATTAAGTCATCCTTCGGAAGAGACGTGAAAAGGTGATCCCCAGCCTGTCCGACGTCAGGTACTCGTAAAAGATCCCTTCCTAATTAAACCTGGATAGGAAACATTTAGGGCTCTCACTGTAGCATCGTCCGATTAGCCACAGTAGCATGAAGAGGCGTTTAATAAATAAAAAAAGTCTTTTTGTCACACTTTTAGAAACAAACAATAGCTTCAAAACATTAGCCCAAGAAAGCTGTAAGTGGTTTAACTTTAAACACTAAAATTTAAATTTGTCATTAAATTTTTAATAATTTATTTCATATTCAAAAGTAATTGACTAATTAGTGCAAATTTTAATAAATAGACAAAACTATTTAAAAAAATTATGATATAGAATTTTGTCCATTGCCGTAATTAGGAAAAAAAACGAGATCAAATTATCATCATCCTAAGTTTTTAAATCATCACAAATAATTGCTTATTTGTTTAAAAATGAAGTCGCGATTAGGATACTTAATTATTGATTTGTTACTGTTTGACCTATATTTTAATTATCAGAGTTATTGCTGATATATGTGTCAAGGTATTTCTGGTCTTTTGAGTTGTTAGAAGTAAGCGACGATTACGTAATAGAAATGTTATGAAGGCTGAAACGTCGAGTATGAACTTGCTCAAGCAAGGATTGTGGAGTGGGATTTTATCATAACTCTTTGTTTTTTAATTAATTAATTATTTTATTATGAACGACTGGTCTTAGAAAACACCCAATTTTTTTCATATATTTTTATTTTATTTATTATTAATATTTTTAAAAATTTAAATGTGAATAGCTGGTCCGGACGTAATTATTAGTCTTATATATGATATTCATAACTGTTATATTAGTATTTTTTATTCTTTAAATTGTTTTATTTTGAAATAATATTACACAATCTGCTACTATCTTGGGCAATGAATATGTGAGCTAAAAGAAATCATTTATTCCATATGTACAGTGTAAACAAATATAAAATAAAAAAAAAACAAAGATGAATAAATTAACCTAATTATAGAAAAAAATTAAATATAGTAAAATTGGCCACATTCATACCTCTTATATTAGTTTTTTAGATATTTCTTCAGCAATTACATCAATACGTATTTTTATTACAATATTTAGAGTACCTATTTCTTTTACGAACTTGCTGTAGACCATAAACATTTTTATCGAGATTTTATGATATCCCCACATACAATAAATATGAGAGTATAAAAAAATGAGAGCAAAATAAATTTTAATATTTTATATTACTACATAGGATTTTTTTAATAATAATTAAATTAATTATAATATGATCACACATATATATATCCTGTGTAAAATATGCAATTTTTCTATTTTCAAATTTTATATAAACGCATTCATTTTTCATCCGACGCTTCGGAGTCCTCCTCCGTCTTCAGGGTTATTTATCTTCTACTTTTTTTCTTATTTTATTTAAGATACGACAATAATAAATTAGTAGGTTAATATTTCACTAATTTTTTTTTAATATCTTAGATTATTATTATTTAATTTATTTACTTTAAAATGATGTAATTTTAAAAATATATATATATATATATATATTATATATATATATATATATATATATATATATATATATATATATTTATATATATATATATATATATATATATATATTATATATATATATATATATATAATTTTTTTTATTTTTATTTTTTTTTTTTTTTTTTTTTTTTTTTTTTTTTTTTTTGGTAAACTGACTGAAAAAAAACTTGGGTGGAGTTAAGGGTTGGAATATGCCTGAAAGACCTCCCGTACACCCTGCCATTATAGACAGTCAGACTAATTTATCTCTTTATTGCAAAATTTATATATTTGTAATGTACATAATACTTATTGCTATAAATAGTGTAATGTATTGAGGATACTGAGGGGAGCTCATAATTAAATAATTTTAATATTAAACAATTAATGATGACGAACCTTTGTCGGCAAAACATCAAAGGGTGTTTACCTAGCCCTCTAGATTTCCCATCGGTATGGACCCCCCCAGCGGTACCAGAGACCCCTGGTAGTTTCCTACAGCGGCAGCCTACAAGAATATTAAGGGTGATCAAAAGATAAGAATAAGATCACAAGTGCTGTACCGCCAACCGGGGTATTTCCCATGTCAGCCCACCCGAGGTGACGAGGATGGGAGAGAAGATTCGTAGGGCAGTCTTATTCGAACCGGGAGTGGAGTCAAGTTTGATCCTCAGAGGATGAGTCGGGTTCCACCTACAAGAAGAGGAGGTGGCCGTCGGGGTTCTGAGAGCAGCTGGAGGATGATGCCGAGAAAGGGGACCTAAGACTGATTTCACATTCGCCAGCCGGTTAAGGGTTTCAAAGGTATATCGTTATTTGTAATATTGTATGGCAAAGGTAGTAAAATGTCCCTCAGTATTCTCAATCAGAGTTTTAGGCAATGTGTTAATATAATGATATGTGTAAATTAATAATTATAGTAATGTATTAATTGAATCTTGTTTACTTTTATCTTACCCTGCATGCCACCTATTGGATTGGTAAACACGATACCTTTGGAAAGGAGATCCGTGGTATC
The DNA here is from genome assembly GCA_023052935.1 of Piezodorus guildinii. Lineage (NCBI taxonomy): Eukaryota > Metazoa > Arthropoda > Insecta > Hemiptera > Pentatomidae > Piezodorus > Piezodorus guildinii. Next base: position 164,253,113 of record CM041295.1, on the reverse strand, counting down.
ATTAAATATAGTTTATATATTGACTAAATATAGTAAGTAAGCTAGTTTTTGAAGCTACCGCTGCCTTAGAAAAGCAGCAGGTCAAAAACACAGCATTTAAATGGCATCCGATTGTGAGGACGTACTTACCAATCCACTATACTTCATATCAATAATTAAATTAACAAGTAATATATTTTTTTTTCTTTTACGTGGCATCAGGGTTATTAGATTATTTTAATCATATAATATGGCATCATATAAGGTAAAAGTATCATCTGTTTATATTTGCTTATCAAAAACATAACTTTCCTTCTTAGTAATGATTTTTGTTATGCTTATATATTAATCATGCTCCTACGGTTCATGGATCTATACAATTGGCTATTTTGTTCTTTCTTGAGGATATTTTTTATTATTTTCTTCGTGTATTATACTTGTCGTGCTAGCGTTTAAACCCACATCAAGATTTTTCGAATATTTTATTAAAAGGGGTTATTTCTTACGCACACGATTGTTAATTATGGCGTCAAGAGTAGATATGCTACCAGAGCCTAAGCGACCAGAAGAAGAAACTGGTCTAGATTTTGCCAAGATAGTCTCACTTTTGGATAAAGTTGAGTCACAGATCCTGAAAAAAACACAGGAAGGGTTTAATAGAATGCCAAACGAGGAACAGCGACTAAGATTAAAAATGCTCCAACAAATTCAAAACCAGATTAAAGAAATAAAAGATGAACAAACGAAAATAGCTATAATGAATAAGAAATTCGAATTGTTTGTAGAAACTGCCAAGACAATGATAGATGAGTTACGCTCAAATGCAGCCACAGCCTGCCCTAAATGTCTGGAATCCCAAATTCAGAAGACGGCCTCCACGGAAGATAAAGAAGAAATTAATAACGCTGAACCTAGTGAAGTGCTCAAGACAGAAAATCAACCTCGTATTAGAATAAGTGAAGAGGGTAGAAATAGAAACGAAGCCTGAAGTCAGAGAGAGTGAAAATCCTACCATATCAATGACGCCTACGTCAATTTTTTGAACAATGATGAAACCCAAGACAGATCCCGAATAATCTGCGATTTAGATGTAGAAGAAAGTATCAACATCAAAGAAGATGAGGTCCAATATAGGAAGCCTAATGAAGAAAAAGATGCATCTTTCAGAAATCTACTCAGTTTCATAAGTTCCCAAATGAGGCCCCAGCCGGTAACTTGTAGGTTAGCCACTTTAAATAATGTTCAAAGGAGTTTTCCCGTCGTCTATAATTGTTCATTAATGATAATAGGCAAAGTTCATTATTACAGAGATGTGCAAAGCCAACAGTTTATCATTAAATTGATAGTATATGTATTTTATAAGGGTTATATGGTCCTGGACCACGTTAGAAGAGAGCGCATACCATATTATGGTAGTGCACGGCAGTCTTTATCCTATTCCAGGGATAAAAAGGGGTAATTAGCGTTCCCTCCGTCAGACGAGCTATAACCGGGAAGCTTTGAACTATGTTCAGGTCGAACCGGACTGGAAGTTGTAAATAATTTGTACATATTTTGTAAATAGTTAGATTTTTGTATAGGTTGAATTTAGATTGTTGTAAATAGTAAAGTTAGTACTTCATTGTTTAGATGATTAGGATTAGGCATACATTTTATAGATAAATATGGATGGGTCTCAGGGTGAATTATTGGTTTATACTCCTCTTATCATTAAGAAAATAATTCTAACATAGGTAGAGCATTCAATGACCTAATTTTGAATGAAAAGTACTCTGTTTTTATCCTATTTTTTCACAGTAGTAATCGATGCTGCCTGGTTTGAGCATAAAAAACATTTCTTTCATTAGTAATAAATTGATAACTTAGTAATAATGAGCTCTCTTAATTAATATTATAAAGCATTGGATCTAATATTTATTTTTTCTCTCAACCCAAATATGGATGTGTTCGTCTTAAACAGGGAATAATTACCCTCTAAGGTGGAGTAGACATGGGTCCTCCATTCATTCCTACTAAAGGATTATTACCTTATAATTTGTTTCGTCAAAGGGAAGAACTCTTAATGTGGAGTTGCTGTATTGCCTCCCTATACCCCGAAAGCGGGATTGATATTTTTAATGATTGTGAAGATCAAGAAATCTTCTTTGTACGACCAGAGTTCTGAGGTTGTATTTATATTGATCCATAATGTGAACGCTAAAAGTTATATTAATTCAATGGGGCTCAAAATTTTTTTTTTTACTGAATTTGCGCTCGTAAATCCTTTTAATTTTGTCACAGACATAAATAAAATAAAAATGATAATTAGGAAATAGTATAATAAATTTTAATTAGAGACTAAAATATCTTCTAGAGTATGAAAAAAAAAAAAAATGTTAATTAACTATTTTCAAGAACAAGTTAAAGAAAGTTAGTAATACAATTTTCTAGGCATGCCATTAAGCTATACCTGAGATCCATTCCATTTGTTTACCTCGTGGTGACAATAAATCTTTTCAATATTCTAAATTTTTATTTAACACGATTGTACCTTATTGATAATTGACTAGACCAAATGGCAGATGAAAGAGAATATTTATAACTTTAAATATATTGAGAATACTGAGTGTATGTAAATATGTTGTCATTTTTTGTTTTTATAAAAGGTATAGAAACCTAATGTAGAGTCAATTTTGTTGATTTTAATAGCTTGCCACACAATAGAAAGTCTTGGTGGAAATTATTTCTTGTTTTTCGTTGATTTGATATCTAGACAGAGCACCACAAAAGGTGTTGAATAGAATGAACTTTATGTGATGTCAAAAGATGCTTAGAAATCATGAACATAACGTAAATGTAAATAATTTATTTTAAACGAGTACAATATTTTTATAAATAATTAAATATACAGCTATAATGTGGTGATTAAGTCATGTATTAACTTCCCAAACATGAGTTTTGTAAATATGTATTTCGTGGATAATAGCAAATAGGAAAAAATAATTTTTATTCTGTAAGAAATCTTATAGAGAACTAAATATGTTAATTTATAATGTCAGATACCACTTTGAAAGTTTTAATATAAAGTAGTAGTACTGTTTTATATAAAATAGTATTGAAATATAATCTACTTCTCCTGATTAATTTTAATATGACAATTTTAATTGTTATGCAACACCTATTAATGTATCAGTAAAAGTAAATATTAGATTATTGTGTAAATACTCGTTTTAGCTATGTTCATTTACTATAACTTCTATAAAGAAACTTCATTAGTGTACAGTACTGATTAGTTCTAGGTGTATCCTGTATGATTATAGCGTTGAAAATGTAATAGTAAAAGAAAAAGAAATAAACTTACGGTTTTTTATTTCGTTTTGTAAATATTAGTTTTTTATATGCCATAACAAATAAGAATACTTAAGGAAAAGTAAACTTTACAAAGCCAATATTCAAATAAAGGAAACTTTATTTGTATTTTGTTAAAAATCTAATAGATAGATAAAAATTTTAATTTATATCTATAGTTTAATGCTCCTTCCGTTTAGTTAATTAAGTTTATATTTCATTTAAAATAATAGTTTTATTGTTCCTTAATGTTCATAAATGTATTTCTCGATGTAACGATTGGATTATATTGTAAATACTCGGCTTATGTATGTTTATTGTGTATGAATTCTGTAAGAAAATCTTATTGTATAGTACTGTTAGTTCTAGGTGTTTATTGTAAGTTTATGTTTTAATGATGTAAAAATAAAAGAAAAATCAAAAACCTTAGGGTTTTTAATTTTTCTTTCCTCGCAGACTGGGGGAAATGTAATGTATTGAGGATACTGAGGGGAGCTCATAATTAAATAATTTTAATATTAAACAATTAATGATGACGAACCTTTGTCGGCAAAACATCAAAGGGTGTTTACCTAGCCCTCTAGATTTCCCATCGGTATGGACCCCCCCAGCGGTACCAGAGACCCCTGGTAGTTTCCTACAGCGGCAGCCTACAAGAATATTAAGGGTGATCAAAAGATAAGAATAAGATCACAAGTGCTGTACCGCCAACCGGGGTATTTCCCATGTCAGCCCACCCGAGGTGACGAGGATGGGAGAGAAGATTCGTAGGGCAGTCTTATTCGAACCGGGAGTGGAGTCAAGTTTGATCCTCAAGAGGAGTGAGTCGGGTTCCATCTACAAGAAGAGGAGGTGGCCGTCGGGGTTCTGAGAGCAGCTGGAGGATGATGCCGAGAAAGGGGACCTAAGACTGATTTCACATTCGCCAGCCGGTTAAGGGTTTCAAAGGTATATCGTTATTTGTAATATTGTATGGCAAAGGTAGTAAAATGTCCCTCATTATTCTCAATCAGAGTTTAGGCAATGTGTTAATATAATGATATGTGTAAATTAATAATTATAGTAATGTATTAATTGAATCTTGTTTACTTTAATCTTACCCTGCATGCCATCTATTGGATTGGTAAACACGATACCTTTGGAAAGGAGATCCATGGTATCATTAAATATAGTTTATATATTGACTAAATACAGTAAGTAAGCTAGTTTTTGAAGCTACCGCTGCCTTAGAAAAGCAGCAGGTCAAAAACACAGCAATAGTTAACAGCTTTTCTGAATTAATTAACGATTTTTTAATTTGTACATTGCAGATGTTAAGAAAAAGAAGGAAAGACTTAAAAATATTTAAATAAAAATGTAATAAAATACTTGAGCGTTATTTAATACTCATCGCCGTAACATTTTTGTAACTCTACGTGTCCCTGAGATCTCTGTCATATCACTGAATAAACATTTCCTAATAAGGTCATGTTTATTTATATGTGATAAATTCATATATCATATCAACATAGCATTTCTTTTAAATATAATTATTTTAAAAATACAGCATGACTTTACTTCACGAAATCATTGTTTTAAATAGAATGTAGATTTATTCAAAAGTCAATTTATAACTATTAAATCAATAAAAAAATCAACATGAAATTTATAAAAAATAATAATAAAGAACTATATAAATAATTTCTTTTCTTTTTTAATTTTTGTGGAAGTTTTCTTAATTGGAACATTCAATAAAGCACCCACTACCTTCCTTTCATCATCCAATTACTTTATTTCCTAAGTCTTTTAACACCTTTTTTTTCCATCTTAGTCGACGTTTCGGGGTTGTTTCCCATTTTTCAAGACTGAAACTTATTCCTTGCTACAACATTTTTCATTATTCATTACATCTTATAGCACACTGCTACTTGTCTATTGGCTCACAGTGAGCCTAAATTTACATTGGAGTAACCTCTAAAAAGATCACCACCAGCATACAACGGCATAATAGTAATTGCAAAAATAGCAGAAATATAAACACCACTTCATAACACAACACTTTATACAGCTTAATCACAAATTTGAACAATTATAGGAATATAAAAAAATAATTTTAATATAAAAACAAAGGCCTCTCTCTCACTCTCTCTCTCTCTCTCTCTCTCTCTCTATATATATATATATATATAATATAATATATATATAATATATATATATATATATATATATATAAAATTATTTTGGGACACATTTTCTAAATATAAATAGATATGACGCTATATAACAAAACTATTAATAATTTTTTGCTCAAAATCATATATAAAACAAAGTTAATTAATGGCATTATGATTATACATATAATGTAGCGGAGACGGGAAAGGTTTTGCTCTGGTGCGTTGGTCCGGTACACGACCCACTTAGGCGTTCCACATAGACCCCCCTCCCCTTTAAACACTACACACAACACACACACACACACACACACACACACACACACACACACACACACACACACAAACACACACACAAACACACACACAAACACACACACACACACACACTCAAGCACACACTTTTCTACTCGATATGGAAGCTACACTCTCTCGTCACCTTCGTGCAAACAAAGTCTGTAAGACTCTATTTATAGAGACAGCAGAAACTTACTGTATTAAGAATGTTACTCTTGTATTATCAATAAGAGATTGCTGCTGAGATAAGGAACAATAATATAGATTAGGGGAACCCCTGGATGTGTGTCGCTAGTCTTCCACGCCAAAGGTTGTGAGTTCGAATCCTAGTCCCAGAAGGACTTTTTCAAGCTTATAATTAAATGATCTCTCCCCCGGCCTCTTCCCCACTCACAGCCTCTCTCCCTGGTATTATAGACCTGTCAGTCAACTAGCGGCCACTCACTAAAATAGGCGTAGGGAATGATGACCCTACCCTATAAAAGTTCCTCGAGAATCGCGAATGTATTCGCTTAGCAGATTACACCGCGCAGCCAAGGGACCAGAAGGCCTGTCGCGACACGGAAACAAATAATTATATAACCCAAGGGTTCGTGCCAATAACATTAATTTATCCCTACGCATTACAATCCGATGCCTACCATCCAAGCCTGAGATCAGACTTAACACAATCCTCCCACCAACGCTTCGGCTATCTTGTTAGATGCCTGATAGTCAGTTTAGCGCATATTAATTTTATAGTTATTCGTTCTTCATCATGATGCTACAACTTCACTATTACTAGAGGGGTAAAAGCTCTGTACCTTCTAAATTCTCCAGTGACCTCATCTCTCTTCGGACAAAAACTTTTACGTAGAACCTTACTTTCGAAAAACCTGAGACGTTCTTCATCCAACATAGTAACCGACCACTTTGCACACTCGTATTGAACCGTCGGGATAGTAAATTCCAACGTTTAAGTTTCTTGACAGAAGTAGTTTCGCTACTGAATAATAACTAATGAATAGTAACCGCGACCTTATTTCCTCCTGGATAACGTTTTTCTAGTTATCGTTGAAATTAAGAGATTAATAGTAAGATCAATGATGGTGGAGGGAATTGAAAATTTGTTCACTTTTAAAGGATTTTTTTGTATTTAGTCGACATCTCGCTCTACTTCTTGAGGCGAATTAGAATTAATTATTGCTTTTTAAAGAAGAAAACAAATTGAATATTGTAAAAGGCAGTATGCTTAGCGAAGGATTGTCTGAATTAAATAGTTGGATTTGTTTTTGAATTCCGCAGCAGTCTTACTCTAAGAATTTGTAATACTTGTGTTTGAGTTATGGTACGTGTAATAAAAAATAAATAGGAGCGTCGTTATGGTTGGAATATGGAAGAATCCCTCTGAAATATTCTCCTACAATAATTATGAATTCAAAAATATTGAAACTTGTGATTTTGGAATATAATTCTGGCTGTGACAATAATGGTAAAACATTTCACTTACTTAAATCTAAAACTTATGCCACTGTCTTTTAAATCATGAAATTATAATTTTTCGGCACAACGTTGAGTTCAAATACTGCGTGCAGTGCTTTGATTTTGAAAAAAAAAAAAACGAAGAAAGACGTGATATTTAAGGACAAGGATTGTTTATGAGGAAATTATTCCAAAAATTAGGAGTGACCTGAAGGAAACTGGTCTAAAACGGAGTACACTTAGTTCACTTAGTTGAGATTTTTTATTTAAAGAATGCAAAAATGATGCATTCTACATTCCTACTGCTTACAACCTATATCAAACCTAATGCCATCTACATGCTTTTTGAACTAACCACTGGATGTTTCGACGATGGTTCAACTCTCATATTTCATATCAACTTTTCATAACTTAACTATTCAAATCAAATTCACATTTTAATTTTTTACTCCACGTACTAAGTATAATACATAGTTTGGGTTGTTGTTTAGTCATTTCTCTTTCGATTTTATGACAATCATGACTCAGGGGTACTCCGTACCTCCACGTATAATACATATAATACATATATATATATATATATATGTGGGAGAAGATAGTTCAGGGTGCAGTCAAAAGAACACAAATAAGTATAAACTTAATTAACTGGTGCCGATGTTTCGGCCTGAATTATAGGCCTTCTTCAGGACTATAAAAACAAAAGATAACAACCAGATGTAGATTACATTATATAGATGATATGTTAAAGAAATATACTGATAATTAAAAACAAAATGAAATGATAGTTATGACAAATATAAAAATAATTAGAAACAAAAGGGGACAAAAGAAATTAACAAATGGTGAATACTTAGATAATAGAAGATTAAAATTAATTTCTGTTGTCCCTTTATGTTTCTAATTATTTTTATATTTGTCATAACTATCATTTCACTTTGTTTTTAATTATCAGTATATTTCTTTCACCTATCATCTGTATACTGTATTCTACATCTGGTTGTTATCTTTTGTTTTATAGCCTTAAAGTTGGCCTATAATTTAGGCCGAAACGTCGACACCAATTAATTGAGTTAATCTTATTTGTGTGTTGTTTTGACTGGACCCTCCCTGAACTATCTTCTCCAACATATACAAACGGGCAGCCATTCTCACTTCACTACAATATGTATAATTAAACACATTTACAATCTGACCATTGGCCTATTTTTTATTGTATAACAAACCAACTTAATTCCGTAGCAAAGATTGTTACATAGAATTATATGTAGTAGAAACTATCATATAATTGGTACGGAAATATGTTTAGATTAAATTACATAATTGATAAAAAAATAATGTCAATGCCCAACCATAAATTTAAAATATAATAATGAAAAAAGATGTAATAGTAATTTTCTAAACATTATAACTACTTTAAATGATAGAAAATTATTTTGAATTCATGATACTGTTTCATTAAAAAAATAATAAATTCATAGTGGATATATTACTGATTCTTTTTTTTTTTTTAGCAATCATGCTTTTAGATCATAACTTTATTCAGTTTTAAAAGCTGTAATCTATTTTTAGAAGGAGATGCAATTGGTAACAATGGTTATTATTTTTCATTCACAAAATGTAAAATAGAGAGATAAAGCATCAAAGGAAAAAAAAAAAAAAAAAAAAAAATGGAAATCGGCAATAAATTAACAATGACTCAAAACATCCATGCATTTTTAGAATAAATAAAATTCTGTTCTTGTTTGTTTATAGCTCGTGCGATTGAGAAATACGTGGATAAGACTTTCTGTCTCTTTCTGATTAAAAATAGAACTAAATTCCTCCCCACCTATTACGCATTTACATGAATTCAAACGCATTTTAGATGAAATATTTATTGACAAATTTGAATTTATTATTAAATCAAGAATTACTATTCATAATTCATAATATTTTTTTGTATTTTTAAAATAAAAAAAGGATTTCTTTGCTGACTTTAATTAGGACTCTTATTTTAATTTATTACGCTTTAGCTATTTTCGAAATGGATTATTACATTGAATATTTTGGAAATTCGGATTATAACATTGAATATTAAGAACAAATTTTATTTTTTATTTTTATATGTTTGCTACGATTTCCTTTTGGCTAGGGAGTTCATTAAATTTTAATTTATTGTTTGTCTATATTTATTTTAAGGACATAGTTTAAATTGTTAAATAAATGACTGATTAATCTGTTCTAGAATAAGGAATATATTTGTATAAGAAAATAAACTGGAAAAAATAAAATGAAATTTAATGAAAACCCAAAGTAAAAAACCAAACAAAAAAACACAAATTTTCGGCATGTTTATAAATTTTATATTATCCGTTTTTTGTGTTAATTTTCCTACAACTGCATTATAATTTTAATTATAACAGGTCGGTATTTTATTTAGGTTACTGCGTTACAATTTCCGAAAAAAAAAATAACATACTTTTTCTGATTGTAAGGATGTTTGATCGAAATCATATATAAATCTTTTGTCAATATGTAAATATGTATATAATGTTTATTTTATTATTTTTTACATGTCTTACATATATGTAACTTTCTTCCAGATTATCAAGTTTAATGAAGACACACAACACTTTCAATTTAGAATTTTAAAATAATACCTTAATTTGGGTGTAGTCATAGGTGTAGTATATAATATAGTAATATCCTCTTTAATATTATTACAGCATTTGCATCGTTACTACCCATGTAGTCAGAGCTGTAAGTAATTTATATTAACTATTAGTTATCAGTAACCTTCAGTTGAGAAACCTTTTCTCAGTACTCCATCCTCTAAAATAATTAATGAAACATCAAGATTCTAAGCCAGGTCGTTGACTCGCATCTTTCCGCTCTATGGAAACGTGCTAAACCTTCTGGAGGGGATATTCAAGTAATCTGGACACTGTGCAATATTATATATAAAGTAAACTTATAAATAACAAAAATCTAGGACGCATTTATCCTAATTTTATTAATGTTCACAAGTTAAAAGGAATTCAATAAATTCATCCAAAAACCAACATTGGCCAATAAAGCTAAAAATTCAATCTATTTAATGTATTGTGACCAGATGTGCTATCTTTATTTCTATAATTTGTTATTCTTAAGCAACTAAGTCCCAGAATAAAATATTTTTCTGTTCTGTTCTCATTTATTTGGCTTTAAGTAAATGATATATATGCCTTTTACCACACTCCTAAACAATAATCGAATGACTTTATGCTAAAAAAAAAAATAAATAAGAAAAAAATTTAGAAATTGTCTTTATGTTTTACCTACAATTTTAGTATTATTGAAAATAAGAATGGTGAAAAAACTTTAGATCAATATTTTTCATTAGTTTGCTTTGGATTTCGGCGTTTCATAATGTTTATTTTTCTTCTAAATCGTTTCATTATTTAATAATAATTTTTAAAATCATTAAAATATATATAAAGGATGTATGAAATATAGAAATGATGCCTATTGAAGCACGAGATTTGTAAAATTTATAAATAAAGGAACCTTTCATGTAGTTACTATGGAAAAGAAATAGTAAATTACTACGAAATACTCTCCTTCTACTTAAATTTAACCAGTTTATGCAAGTAATAAATATAGTAATACTTTCGTTTTTGAAAATATAAACTGTATTTAATTTGTACAGTATTTAAAACCCTGATGCTAAATATCATTTTGTATTAATGTAGATCAAGATACTCCCTTCATAAAGTATTATTATTATTATTTTAATTTTTTTTACATGTTATAAAAGGAATCGTTTATATTGTATTATTTAGGTTAAAGCTAACACCAGAGCCGTATCCAATGCGTTGGTAAACATATAAATAATTCATTATGTTATGTATTATTGAATGGTTAATGTTGATCAACATTTTTGTTCTCAACTTCCCTTATAAATTGTGTAGCACTACAACCAATTAATTTTTGATCTTGTTGAGGGCCGTATTGTATCTGGATCAACGACAGTTCAAGCTGATTTGAGTGCTCAACTACCAAGTTTCTCATCAATTAAGGATAAGCATCAGGGATTTTTCCTGACTTTAGGGAAACTCAGACTGTTAAAACTGAGTAAATCTGTCACTTGATGAAAAATATTTAACAAAAACGTATTTATTTTTTTTCAGTCAGATTTGATTTTTATGTGTACGCTTTTCATCATTAATTAATGTTAGAAAAAAAAAAAAAAAATCAAACCTTGATCGTACATGATCAAACCTCTACAACACATTAACAACAACAATTTTATTGAGTAAAATTACAATCTGTCCCAATTTGGACATCAAAAGTAGTGGTGAAATATATAATACATACTACATTCATACAATATTTACACGGCATAAAATTACAATAATATAAATATATATACAATAATGAATCAATACAACAAAGACAAGAAATCATTTAAACCTATATACACATACACACATCACATTGAGTGGAGAATCTAGCCAGTGCTAGAACTCCAATATATTTACAAAAGGTCGCGGGGCCACTGCCGTTTCAACCTTCTAGGGGAGTTGTATGGGTGAGTGGAGCTGGATAGGGATTGAGCTAGAGGATTAGGATGATGAATGAGGTTCTGGTGGAATTTGGAATATTTGGATGGAATTATACAACACATAAAGGGTCTTGGGCTCTGTGTTAAAGTGGTTTGTAGTGGTTCGAGAGCAACGACCTGAGAGATGATCACGCCCAGATCATGCTCATCCGCCAGTTTCTCCAATTTTGGTTACCCACTTTACTGAGGCTGGGCGAGTCTCCGGAGGGATTTCCTACTGCTGAAATAACTGATAATTTAATTGATGTTTATAAATAATTAGATTTAAAGTTAATTATTGGGCTCTTTATTTTATTTATTGTTTGTATTTCCTTTCGACAGCAGTAGAATATCTACCATTAAAGGGGCAAAATCCCTACTAGGATTGAGAATTTGCAAAGATTAGACTTTTTGTTTAACATTTATTTATTTTTTGCAAGTTTCAGAAATTGTTAAGTGGGGCGATTACAAAAAGCTAGGGTAACTATAAATATATTCAACCCAACTGAAAGGCTATGTCATATGTAGGCCACTGACCTCAGCAAGGAGAAATCGTAGCAAGCTTCCTCGCTCATCTTTCACGGCATTCAGTCACTCACTGTCGTATTAATCTACAAATACAATAAAGCTATATTGCCAATCCTTTATGTAATAATAAAGTATTAACTTGGATTCAGTTTTTGGGATATTCGAATTACACTGAACTTGAGGTTTACTCATAGGTATTTTAGCCGTGCGAAATTTCTCTTTTGTCCCTATCTCTTTTAATCTAAAATGCTCCCGACATGTCTTGGTTTGCGCGAAATCCTTCTAAACCATGCGTGGAGGTTTTATAGTGGAGGAGGTTTTATTAAGGTTTTCACTATCATTTAGGATATTCTTTCGTGAAGATTTATTAATAAAATACATTGCAATTAAGTTTTTCTATAAAAGAAAAAATTAAATTGTCTGTAATCAAATCATCAACAAAATTATTAATAAAATATGAGTAGTAATATAGCTGTATAATATACCGTTGAAAAGTAAAAGATTTTATATGAGTTAATATGCAATAAAATAAATCATACAGTGATAGAAAGGTTTTTTTGAGCCTATAAAATTATGAACACATCTTATATGTAATGTTGTAATGAGGGAGATTATGGTGATTCAGTGTTGCCATCATACAGTTTCGTACAAGTTATATTCTTCCATACAATAGCCAACATTTAAAAATTTAAGGCGGACAACACACGACTTTCACATACCTCGACTGTTAAAATCAATTTTAAAACTATTAAATATACTTCAATCTGAAAAATATTCTAAGTTGATTTTAATAAAACGTATATTAATTTTCGTTGGAAACATAATTTAGATTAAATAATATAAAAGAATATTCGCCCGCAGGTACCTGATTTGGATTTGACTAACTTCTCGGAAATTCAGAAACAAACAGGTATCATCGTTCAACAGCTGCCTACTACAACTGCCGTCAAGGAACTCACAGAGCATACCAAAAACTTTCCTCCGAGATCATCCCCGGCTCCCACCCTAACCCACAACCTGCACATCGACCCGTTCTCCCCCATCTACCCTTACGGGTAAAATTGCCTCCTGAACATCCTCCCTAAATACCATGTTCAGCTAACTCAACCATGCCGGGTCATGCATCCTTATTCATAAATCCTTACATCATTCCCTTATTCCTTCTAATCCAACTGACGCCATACAATCAACCTCAGTGACCATTTCAAATCGTCCTTTCCAACTTACCCTCTCAGCTGTATACTTTCCTCCTGGTATTTCCATTTCCTAACCATAACCAATTTGAAACCCTGTTTCGATCCCTCGGACCGCGCTTTATCCTGGAGGATACTTTAATGCCAAACTCCAACGGTGGGGTTGCCGAACTTCCAACTCCCGAGGTAATCCCCTTTCCAGTGTCTCTACTTCCCATAGCTATACTTTCCTCTCACCCATGAAACACACATATTGGCCAATATCTCTAAAAAAAAACCATGATATCCTGGATATATTTATCACCTCTCAAATTTCCTCCTCCCAAAACACAATCAGATCACTGAAAGACCTTTCCTCAGATCATAGCCCGGTTTTGCTATCCTTGCATTTCAGTTTTTTTTCCTAAACCCCTTCCTCCTACATTGATTAAAGGACGAGTAAACTAGGACGTTTTTCGACTGGAACTGGAAAGTAAATTGGACTTGAACACTCCACTCAAAACAAACCATGATATCGATACAGCTGTAAAAAAAAAAAAACTGACAGACTCCATAACATGCAGTATAATTGACAACACAAAGACCACTCACATTAATGACACTAAACATACTGATCTGCCACAGCACATTCGATTCCTAATACAAGAAAAACGCAGAGCGAGATCGAAGTGGCATAAGACTCGATGCCCAGCTGACAAAACTTAATATACCAAACTAACTAACAAACTCAAGTCAGAAATAAAAACATACAAAATTCAAAATTTACTCAGCTTCACTGAAAATCTTACTACAACAGACAAATCATTATGGACAACCACAAAAAAACTTCTTAAGTTCAAAAACTGTAACCATTCACAACTGACTGAAAACCAAACCTGTACAACATCTGACGAAGAGAAAGCCCAGATATTCGGACAACATCTATACAATAAGGATCTTGAAAGGATAGAAGAAGACCTAACTATTCCCTTCCAAATGACCCATACATTCATTCATGCATCCTGGAAATTATCCATAGTAAGAATGATTCATAAACCCAAAATGTCACCTCAAAATCCATCTTCCTACCGTCCCATATCTCTTTTATGTATTATGGGCAAAATTCTGGAAAAACTCGCCATCATATTATTCCAGGTCATCAATTCGGATTCCGTACATCTCACTCCACTATCCAGTAATGTCATCGTGTGGTGGACGTTGTCTTCTCTGCGTTGGAGCGCGGATTGTACAGCACGGGAGCCTTTCTCGATGTAGAACAGGCCTTTGACCGAGTCTGGCACCCGGGATTGCTTTACAAGCTCCGTCTATTTCTCCCTCCTACTTATTTTCGTATTATACAGTCCTACCTTGCAGATAGATCTTTCCAAATAAATCACTACAGTTCCTATTCCTCCCTTTTTTCTCAATCTGCTAGTGTAGCATCCTAGGAACCGTTCTTTATACAGTCTATACAGCTGATATCCCAACCCAACAAAACACTTTCCTTTCTACGTATGCTGATGACACGTGTGTGCTTTCGGTAGATAATGATCCATTTACTGCCTCTAACACTCTTCAATCCCATATCCGAGACCTTGAAGTATGGTGCCCGAATTGGAGGATTAAAATTAATTCTAACAAATCCCGCCAAATAACCTTTATCCTTCGTCGTAAACCAATGACTTCCAGCCCTACAGTATCCTTTAATGACACTCCAGTACTCCCTGTTGAACAGATCCCTTACCTAGGACTCCACCTTGACAAACGTCTAACTTGGAATCCACATACAAGACTGAAACGACAAGAAACTTCCCGTCGTTTTCGACAACTTCAACACTTACTGGACAAACGCTCCAACCTTCCACTTAATTACAAAATACTTATTTATATGACCATCACAAGACCGATATGGACT
The DNA here is from genome assembly GCA_023052935.1 of Piezodorus guildinii. Classification (NCBI taxonomy): domain Eukaryota; kingdom Metazoa; phylum Arthropoda; class Insecta; order Hemiptera; family Pentatomidae; genus Piezodorus; species Piezodorus guildinii. The sequence continues at coordinate 164,237,723 of CM041295.1, read as the reverse complement.
TACGGAGTAGAGCTATGGGGCTCTACTAAACCAACGAATTCTTCTCGTATCCAATCCTTACAATCCAAAATCCTTAACGCTCCTTACTTTGTCACGAATAAGCTCATCCATAAAGACCTTAATATCTCATATTACTGAATTAGCCCTAACAAGGTATCAATCATTCCATGAAAAACTCCATTTCCACTCTAATCCACTAGTTTCTATCCTATCATCTTTTTCGATTCCCGATAATCCTCCGAGTCTTCTCAAAAGAAGATGGCCCCAAGACCTTCTAGTTTAAAATATTTTTAGAGTGCTGCCAATGGGTGGTGTCTCTTCATGTATTTCATGTCAGTTTACTATGTCCATCACATTTACTTGTTGTACATAATAATACAGTTGTAAATATCAATAAATGTGTGTAATAAAAAAAATATATAACTACATTAAATTTTTAATCAGTAAAAGGTTTATTCCCTATTCGTCACTTTATATTACCTTTTAGAACTTTTTGTATCAGATAATATTTTTTCAAAATTCTTTCTCTTTCCAACGGTATATTATACGTATATATTACTGTTCTACTAAAAAAAAAAAAAAATACATGATCATGATATAAAGCCCTTCCAATTTTACATTGATATAGCGAGTTTAATAAAAATCGTACGAGCCGTTTTTGAGAAAATCGTAAATAGGTGCAAAATGCATGGTATTAATTGTCTCTTCTGGTAAACTAATTTTGATGAAATAGTTGCTGTAACATCTCGGGCATATAGTTGTCTTAAATACGAAATTTCAGTTTCTTAGGACTTATCGTTTCCGCGCTACACTTACAACACACCCACAGAGACCTTTTTGAGGAACTAGGTCATTTTGACTCAGGAGACCCTAGAATGTGTATTTCCGTTGAAAACGGGAATTTGAAAATTTCACGATCGCAATACTTCCCCTTAATACATATTCCATATATAGGTAAGTAAAAGTAAAAATTAAAAAAAAATGGATAATAATGGAAAGTTGTTATTAATCCATAAGCTAACATTGTTATTACTTATTTATTCTTTAAGATTATTTCATGGTAACAGATGTTTCAGTTTAAGCTAAATGGGATTCTTATTGAAACTAAATGAAACTTTTAAAATATATATTAAACACAAGCTTTCTAATCACAACACGTGAACCTGTATTAAAATACTATCAAACTTTTGTTGGTCTAATGCACGGATTGTGTAACACAGTTTCTAACAACACTTAAAATAGTTTCACCAATTGACTTTTACAGCGTTCTATTCAGCCACCATTCGCTCACTATAAAGGTGCTTGATAAGTACCGAAAAGTAAACATACATTATCCAACTTAATCAAAAGATGAAAATGGTGTTTTAAACGAAATCTCCTGGCTAATATTGCAAATACTGAAATTTTTTAATATGTTTACAATTTACTAAAAATCCTGATTAATTATACTTGGGAAATAAAAAATGTTCGATAACTGAGGGTTATGACTTTTTATTAATAATAATAATTAGACTTTGATAAAAATATGATCGATTAGAAAATTTAAATCATTTTTTAAAAGCAAATTAAATTTACTTTTTTAAATGTATGTATTTTATTGTAATCATAAATTAATAATGCATTTTGAGAATAAAGATGTTTTTTGCTAACCGTTGATATATTCAACACCTACTTACTATTGCTTACTCAAATTATAAAGCTAATTCAAAAAAATTATATAATTCATTTTTTTTTTTTAATGTTTAGTTTATAATGATTATTACTGTGAATTGTAAAAATCACTCATGATCAAAATCGCAAAAACTCATCAAATTATTTTTCAAAAATTCCATATAGAAATTCTTTCAATTTGTTTATAATTATATATATTATATATATATATATATATATAACAGAGGTCTAAGGTTTAAAACGCTCGGCTATCGTTAGACTTTATAAAACTATTTTTCTCCCGACAGTTCTTTATGGATGTGAAACCTGGCCGCTTACTTTAAAGGATGAACAACGGCTTAAGGTTTTCGAAAATAAGGTACTGCGAAAAATATTTGGTCCGAAGAGAGATGAGGCCACTGGGGAGTTTAGAAAGTTGCACAACGCGGAAGTGCGAAGGTTGTACCCTGTGAATATAATTAAATTGATAGCATCGCGGACATGGGCGATTAAAGTTGTTGGGCTCGCTGAGTTACGGATGCCGAGAAAGTTGATATTCGCTAATCCGACTGGTAGGCGTCCGAAAGGTAGGCCGAAGCGCCGATGGGAGGATTGCGTTAAGGCTGATCTCGGGGGCTTGGGCTTGAACATTGGACGAGTCTGTGCAGGTGGTATCGGCATCGAACCTTCGGGTTCGGTAAGCCTATTATTATTATTATTCACATTTGTTTTATATGTTTTTAATTATCGATTTCAAAACTTGCTTGCAAATTATGCATTGAAGATTTGAAGATCATTGCAAACGATGCAAAATATTAATATTAATTAATAGTTTTATATTGGGGAAACCCGTAGCTGTTTGGCTACCACACTTAATTAACAACTTTATTGTTCGAATCCCAGTCCCGGAAGGAGTTTTTCAAGCATGCAATAAAATGGAGATTGACTCAAAACCACCCCCACTCCCCCCTCCGGGTATTTGAGACCTGTCAGTCATCTGGTGGACACTCACAAAAAAATAGCCGTAGGGAGTGATGACCTAGCCCTATAAAATATCATTGAGAAACGCGGTTTGGAATCTTTGGGAACCTTACGCGCGGCCAAGGGTCTCCAAGACCTGTCGCGCCAACCGAAAAAATAATAGTTTCATGGGTTTTTGTTAATTTATTGGATGATTTATTAAATGAAGACGTTTATATCCAAAAGTTACTGTATCCGTTCTGGGAAATTTTAAAGGAAACGCGAAAATCTTTCATTACTATATTATTAAACCAATATATTTGATTCCTTTCGCATTAAAAATCTAAAATTGTTTTTTTACTTTATTCATAACACTATATTAAATTAATGGAATGGCATGTTTTAGTATGATTTGGAACGTAATTAAATGTGTAATTACCACCTCTAGAAAATAATGCATTTCCAAATCGCGTTTTTAGAGGACTTGAGTGTTCATAAGATGAAATCAAAAAGAATATCTAGATAAAACAAATGATGGGGATAGAAATATGTTGAAATAGAACTTTCGTTTTTAAACTTAAAAAATGTCCTTTATTATATTTTAGAAATCAAGGTCTAAATTGTTTTCTCTAATTTAAAAACAAAATAATGAATTCAGTGTTTGCGGTGGGTGATCAATCTATGTAGTTACAAAAAACATTTATATGTATATAATATATATATATATATATATATATATATATATATATATATATATATATATATATATATATATATATATATATATATATATGAGGGATAAAAATCTTATTTATTTTTTGTATAATAACTTGATAACGAATATCCTAGAATATAATGTAATTATTGTATATAATCGATTGTAAGTAAAATAAAGTTGAGTATATGCAAAATATTATAAAGCCTTATTATTATCAATTGTGTTTGTAATTCGTTAGTCAACGATTGTATAATAAGTGCTTATAAGACTGTTAATTAATTTAGAATATGCCATTCGGCAGTAGTGTCAGGTCGACGCTCTGAATTCGTGTTAGTGTAAGCACTTCTATTCTACTGGACTAGAGAAAATTAGCTGACTGGATATTCAGCTAAAAAAAAAAAATCTTAGTTTTCAATTTCATAAACCGGATGTTCATAAATATAATGAAAAAAAAATTTCATTGACTATTTAAGTTCATAAATTTGAATTTATTTATTTATATTATTAAAGAAATTTATTCACTTTAACCCTCGATTTACTGTTTGAGGTAATTTAATTTACCGGATCATAATTTGAAGGGTTGTTTTCGAAAAGAGATGGAATTCAGAAAAATATTTTTTATTTATCAATTTAAAATATAAAAATATTACATATGGTTCTATATTTCATTATTTCATGAAGCCTAAATTAAACGGAAAAAAATTAAATATTGTTTACATAATACAAAACAGTGAATATTACTTAAATGAACCAAATTCAATTCGTTAATAATTAATCCTTAATGATGACATAAGTTTAGTATAGAAATTTAAAAAAAATGCAATATTTCTTTAATATAAAACCATTCTTATTATATAAAGATATAAAATTGTTACATAATACAAATACTATAACCTTAGGTTGTAATACAAAATTATTGGTCAGCACAAAGTTAGATATAGAAATGAGTTTTTAGATTGATTCACAGTGCAACAAAAAATTATATTAAATAAGCAAAATTGTGGTTATCCTGTAGTGTACAATAATTCGGCGCGTTTTTGAAATTTAATTTTACAATTTACATTTAGTTTTTATTAAAACATTTTTTACTTTAATAGACATGTCCTCAATGGTACCCTGTCATTCATTGCAATCTTCTTTCTTAATTTGAATGATGTATTATTGTTTAGAATTTTATTACTTACACTTACCTATATATGAAATACATAGTAAAGGTAAAGTATTGCGATCCTGAAAATTTTCGAATTCCAGTTTTCGAGGGAAATACACGTTTTAGGGTCTCCTGAGTCTAAATGAACATGTCCCGACAAAAGTTGTCCTGTGTATGTGTGATGGTAAGTCTAGCGCGGAAACGATAAGTCGTACGAAACTGAAATTCCATATTTAAGACAACTATACTTCCGAGATGTTACAGCAACTTTTTCATCAAAATCACCTAACATGAACAGCCACTTTATACCGTGCATTTTGCACCTTTTCAAAGGTACGTCTTAAAACGTAAGCCCTGAAATTTTGAGTGGTGTAGTTTTTTTTATTATTTTTTTTTTTTTTTATGGATAACAAAGATTCATTATTGAAAATAATGAACCAAAAAAACAATTTTTTTATTTTTATTTAAAACTGTATTTACATTAATTTATCTATTAAATGTGAGTAAAAACAGTATGATACACATGCAGAGAAACTACTCATTAAAATAAACATTTTTAAACTTATGTTTTATCCTCACGCAGGATAAACTTGTCCATGCCATAGGGTCCCCCCTCCCCCGCTGTAATAACAGAATAAATAATATTCCACAACAGCCGGGATTCGAGCCCAGGACCCGCAGCACAGTTGACTAGTGTTCTAACCACTATACCATGCCGTTTCCTGATTATTGAAGATAAGCACCAAGCATTTTTTTTTTCGTTTCAAAACTGTATTAACATTAATGTATCTAGTAAATATGAGTAAAAAAAAGCATGATACACATGCAGAGAAACTACTCATTAAAATAAACATCTTTAAACTTATGTTTTATCCTCACGCAGGATAAAACGAAAAGAAACTGCTTGTAAATGCCGATTACTGCAACACTTGACCAACGCTCAAATATACCAGTCTATTACAATAATCTCATATACGTCTCTATTATTAGACCATTTGGACATACGTAATTGAGCTTTTGGGCTCTACCAAACCATCTAATGCCTCCCACATTCAATCCTTACAATCCAAAACTGTTGGGGAAAAATAACTATTTTGGACCAACTTGACCCAGCCAACGATTTTCAATCCACTTGCCCTCTCCCCCAACGAAAATCCTGCGTATGCCCTTGCACATGATCTTTCATAAATTATCCTTTTTGATTCGTTAAATAATTTATATTGAAAAAATAATTTTTTATAAATAACTGATGACAACTTAGCGCTTAAATTAAGCCAAAGAGGATTATTTATTAAATATTTTTTTCTTTATTGTAATAGTTTATAGCTAGTTAGTAGTTAGCCATTGTCATTTTTTCCCCCGGCTCTCACTTTCACTTACCTCGACTTTTAAAATAAATTTAAAACTATTAAATATACTTCAATTTGAAAAATATTTAAAATTGATTTTAATTATACGTGTCTTCATTTTCGTTGGAAACATATGATTTAGATTAAATAATATAACTATATTAAATTGCAAATCAGTAATAAGTTTATTCCACATTCGTCACTTTATATTACCTTCTACAACTCTGTGTATCAGATAATATTTTTTCTAAAATCTTTGTCTTTCCGACGGCATATTATACGTCTGTATTATTGTTCTTATTATCAGTAAACCAATAATTACGTTAAAAGTAGTTTTGCTCTTTTATCCTTTATGGTCATCTAAGTCGTCCAACTTTGATATTTAGCCGTCCTTCATCAATGTCATTATGATGATATGGTTAATTATTGGAATGTACAAAATTAAAGGTAGTTTGGAGAAAGAAAATTAAAATATCGACATTTAAGCTCTGTCAGATTATTTCAATCAGAATGAAACCTACATGATATTAAAGCCCATTTTATATCAATATAGCCAGTTTAATAGAAATCGTTAGAGCCGTTTTTATAGTAGACCTCTGAAATCTTGCCTAATATACGCTTGTTTGTTTATTTAATACAAAACGACAAAAAGAATCATTGAAATCGGTTCAGAAATAGCAGAGATATGTCTTTTTGTAATTAGCACTGGTGATTGACCATTTTCCTTTCAATTATTTATTGCTTTTCATATTCTAGTTAACTGCCTTTAAATAGCTGTGTGAACAGTTATTCAGTAATATAGTTATTTAAAAATAATAAACCATTGTGCAATAATTTGCAGCTTTTTTTAAAATAATTTAAGTCAAATTTATGTATTTGCTATAGAAAAATAAGAAATTAAATCACGATCGACTCCGTGAAATTGTGAATCCAATGATGGCCTTTTGTGCGTCGTTGTTCATCGGTTCTGACATTGGCTATTAATGTTATATCATTTATGTTATAGTAGTACTCTGATGCCCCTTGTAATTGTTTTCTTGTAGGTACATTTGCCATCGTATTTGAGAAAGCAATTCCAAGGCTGTTGAAAGCTGACGGGTTCATTAAACCGCAATTAGTCCATCTTACTTAAGCTAATCCTTGTAATGAGGAGCACTCTCTATTTGTATCGATTCAGCTAAATAATTCACCTACCTTCCACCGTTTTCCTCTGATCTACCGAAATAGTATAATTATTTTCACTTACCTATATGTGAAACATATAGTAAACGAATATATTGCAATCGCGATAATTTTGTTATTCCAGTCTTTAACGGAAATATATGTTTCAGAGTCTCCTTAGTCCTAATAACGAAGCTCCGCAAAAAGGTCCGTGTATGTGTTGTAAGTCCGGCACAAAAAGCAGGTGTAGGAAACTGAAGTTTCGTATTTGAGGGGACTATTTGCCCTAGGTGTTACTCTTTGCCTTAGGTGTTACTATTTGCCCTAGGTGTCACTCTTTGCCCTAGGTGTTACTATTTGCCCTAGGTGTTACTATTTGCGCTAGGTGTTACTCTTTGCCCTAGGTGTTGTGTTACTCTTTGCCCTAGGTGTTACTATTTGCCCTAGGTGTTACTCTTTGCCCTAGGTGTTACTATTTGCCCTAGGTGTTACTATTTGCCCTAGGTGTTACTAATTTTTCACGGAGATCGGCTAACCGGAAGTCCTATTTTATCCTTTTCACGATTTACTGATAACGATTTTGATTAAACTCTTTACATCGATGAAAAACTGTAATGGGCTTTAATATGATATAAATTTCATTCTGATTGAAATTGTCTGACAGGGTTGAAGTGACTAATATTTGTATTTTTCTCCATCATATGAGACGTTGATTTTCAAAAATTACAAAATTGATATTTAGACATAATTGTATTCTCATCATTTTGCTTTATCTAAATCTTCTATATGATTTTATTTAATCAACTCTCAAGCCCTTTAAAAACGCGATTTAGAAATAAAGTTATTTTCTGAAGGTACTAATTACTTTCTTAATTAACTAATTACTTAAGGTACTAATTCAGTTTCGTTCCTAATCATACTGAAACATTTGATTTCATAATTTTATTATAGTATAAAAACAATTGTTGATTTAAATTCGAAAATAGTCAAATAATATAATAATAAGAGATTTCTGTAAAAGTTTCTATAATGGATATGATACCTTTTGGAAACGTCTCAAATATTCTCCAAGGTCTATCATTATGCCACCAATTATAATTTATGTTTTTTAATTTTTTTTCTAATGGACAACGCTTTGTGCCGAATTGAGGAGCTTCCCGCTTATTTAAGAAATGAGGTTACGTGAGGCAGCTTACCCCTGCATCTTGGGAGCTCGGTTGACAGGTCTCAAGATCTTACTGAGAATATCTATTTGCGTTGCCTAAATGGAAATCTTAAAAACGGTTACATCGGATGCAATCAGTTTTTTTCCTTATTTGTGTCAAGAACGGTGTTAAGGAAAATTGTCAGTCCACGTGCTTTTGCTCAGCGATTGTTACTTCCTCTCCCGCCGGCGCACGTGGGTATGACAGCATCCTTCCGGCCAGTAGTCTGTCAAATCCATGAATACTGTATTAGTAGCTATGGGAAAAAAATCATAGTTACGGTATTTTTTATGAAAAAAGAAAATGACTTGGAAACAATAGGTTGCAGTGTCCATTGAACTATGTATTAGCATACGGTCTCTGCTATATGTGATGTACCAGTAATGTGGACTTTTATTTTCCTTTTTTGTGAGGATGGGGGAAAGGGTTTGCCGATAAATAATCCTTTTGTCATTTCAAACCTCTGCAAATGGCACTAGTTGTTTTTATTCAATGCTAATCATTTTACTTTAACTTACCTATATGTTAAATATATAGTAAAGGAAAATATTGCTATATAAAAATTTTCTAATTTCATTTTTTAACGGAAATATACGTTTCAGGAGTCGAAATAGTTAGTGGATAGAGCCCTAGTCTACTGTTTTCCGGGTCCTGGGTTCGAATCCCGCCTGTGGCAGAATACTATTTATTCTTTTAATTAGGCCGGGAGGGGGGGGGGGGGGCGACCGTAGAATACGGAAACCCTTCTGGGGTAGATCTAGCCTTTTTTAAAAAGTGGGTACCCAAAATTAATCACCTCATTGCACGACCATTGGCCTAGAAACAGTAAGAATCTATATGTAAGACCTTTCATGAGTTGTAGAGGTACAGAGTTTTTTATTATTTTTTTTTTTTAGCATTGATAAAAAAGTGGTAAATATGTAAGTTGGAAAAGCAACAAAAACAGAAAAGAGCCAACATATTTTTATATAATACAACGTATAATAGCGTTTGAAAGCTCAAGATTTTAGAAAAGATATCATATTATACATAAAGTTGTAAAAGGTAATGAAGAGTAATGGAAAGGAGATTTTACCTTTTTCATCTCTCACTGTATTGAGAATTCTTAAATTGATTTGAACAAGAGTGGTAAGCGAAAGTCGTGTGTTGCGCGCACCATATTTTTTTTTTCTAGTTAAATGTGATTTCATATTTTTTTATTGTATAATTTTTTCTTCTTGCAAATGACAAACTTAACATATATTTCACATGCGTCAGATAAAGTTGTGTGATTCACATTTGTTTTTTAATTATATCAAATCAATCATTTCCATCCATTGTTAATTAATTTTCGTTAAAACCATTCATTTAAAAACTTAGCTTCAAACGACTATCTTAATTTTTAAATTCTAGTACGTGGTAAGGACTTTTCAAATTAAATTCAATTACTAGACGAGTTGCAAAGTTGGATTCAATAGCTATAATTTAAAAACTGTTCAAGTCTTATTATTCATTGTTATCCTCGAAAGATGTTAAAAGTAATCGAAATAAGTTAATCAAACAATCGTTGAAAATAATTTGCAAAAAATATTATCATCATCATTTAAGAAGAGTTGTGAATGATTCACCTGGGTTTATGCAATATGGTCTTTATCTTTTGTTTGATTTTTATTGGCTTAATCACAAAGTACATCTTGTATAACAGGGCACCGAAAATTTCTCCTTCCTCGTGTAATGAGTTCAGCAAACCTTTTTAACATTTTTTTTTTTTTTTTTTACTTACATTCAATTGGAAAATTCCAAATATAAAGTTACAAAATCACTGTTTAACGAAGAATTTTATATAATGATTTCATAAACAAATTATAATAGATTCTAAATACAAAAAACTATACGAACATTGTTAAAAAATAGTCTGAGTACCTGCATGAAAATATTTGATACTCACGATATTTTAAAAAACGCAACGAAGTTTTCAACTTAATTGATAAAACGTGATAATAATATTTTAAACACTGGAAATTCGCCTAAACACTCCAATCAAGCTTTGCTAACGTTCTGTATAAAATTCATAAGGAAAAGAAAGTATTTAATATTGATATCTATATTTGACATCTTATTTTGTTTTTATGAATAATTTAAACGGAAATGAGCATTGGAAAAAAAATTTTATTAAAAGATATCTACTGATAAAAGCGATGAAAGAGGTATATTATGAAATGGCTACGGATAAATCTCACGCTGATTATGCATGGTGCATATTACGTTGAATTTTTTTGGCGTTACTCATATTAAAGACAAAACTTTACCAGAAATTATTCAAGAGCTCGGTGGTGTACTCGATTTAGAAATTAACGATAAGGATATTAGTGAGTGCTATAGGTTAAGGCCACCTGCGGAAACAACAAGGCCAGGTATTATTGTAGCTAAGTTTGTAAGCAAAAGGATAAGGGACGAGTTTATCTACAGAGCTAGGAAGAAAACATCGATCACAACAAGAGATCTAGGAATTATCGATGGGGAACCAAGCCGTATCTTCGTAAATAACAACTTGACGTATTTCAATAGGAAACTTTTACGAGACGCTAAAATAATAAAAAATGAAAAACATTATAAATTTGTATGGTTTAACAGAAGATTAACGCTTTGTATGAGGAAGGATGAAAATTCAAAAATTATTTTCATAAGAAATAAAAATGATTTAGCATCTCTTTGTTAAATCGAAAAGGAGAAAATAATTTAAACATTTTTAATTATCATGGAAAATCATACTATTATTTCTCAACAAAATCATAAAGAACTTAAGGTATGTCATTTAAATATTGAATCACTTATTGGACATTGGTCTCATTTTCAAAAATACCTACTTGAAAATAATTATGATGTGGTTTGTGTCAGCGAATCATGGTTAAATGACGGTATTGGAGATTTTTTTATTTCAATAACCGGATATAATATTTATAGGTCTGACCGGAAAGATAAAAATCGTGGTGGGGTATGTATTTATGTAAATCGATCCCTATCTTGTAAAGTTTTGGATTCTTCAAAGACCCACCAGTCGTTCTCATTCGAATATTTAATTTTAGAGATTAGGCACGGCCTTGAAAATATTTTACTCATTACAATTTATAGAGCACCGAGTAATAATTTTTATATGGATTTACGTTCAATTTTAGAAAAATTCGTTCCAACGTATGACAATATAATTTTAAATGGTGATCTGAATGTTAATTTTTCAACTGTTTCTTATGATTCAAAATTTTTAAATAACCTTTTTCGCAGCTTTAATTTGTCACTCGTAAAATTTAACCCTACTTGTCATACTAAAACAAATAATACTTGGCTAGATATTATGGTGGTCGATTGTAAAAATATAGACAGAGTAATCACATCGGGTCAACTATCAGTTCCTTTTTGCCGCCAACATGACATTATATTTTTATGTTATCGGCTTGGCGAATCTCAAATATTTAGGAATGTGATTTTTCGAGACTTAAAAAATTTTAATCATAGCAAATTTAATGATGAACTGGACACTATGGACTGGGAAGAAATAGCTAATTCAAATAATATTGATGATAAAATTAGACTATTAAATTCGAAACTTTTTTATTTTTTAGATAAGTATGCTCCTTATAAATCCGTAACTTATAAAAAGAAACCCGCTCCTTGGTTCAATTCTGAAATAAAAAAATTAGTGAAAATTAGAGACCGTTTTAGGAGAAATTATAAGTTCTCGAAAAATCCCGTTTTCCTTGAACAGTTCAAACTATATAGAAATAAAGTTACCTCAGAAATTCGTAAAAATAAACAAAAATATTATATTGAAAATTTGACCTCCTCTAGAACACCAGAAAAACTTTGGAAAATTATCCGTAGTCTTGGCTTAGTAAAAAATCGTGAGGCTTTACCCTTGACTGTCTCAAAATCTGAATTAAATAAATATTTCGTAAATCCATTATCTTATCGTTTTTCTTCTTCTTCGGAACTACTTGACGCTGATAGTGAATTCGATTCGAATGATTTTTTCTTCGCCCACGTCAGCCTAGAACTTTTTCTTAAAAATTTTCAAAAATCGAATATGCATTCTTCTGGAATCGATCGCCTACCTTTAAAATTCGTTAAATTATTCTTACCACAGATAGTTCCTATTCTTTTAAATATTTTTGATTTTTCTTTACAATCTTCAAATTTCCCGTCACTCTGGAAAAACGTTTTAGTTACCCCTCTACCTAAAAATTCAAACCCGACTGATGTCGAACATTACAGGCCTATCGCGAAACTTTGCTCACTCTCAAAGGTTCTGGAACGTGTTGTATACGATCAAACCGTTGATTATTTAAACTCTAAAAATCTCTTCGACAAATATCAATCCGGTTTCCGTTCTGGACACAGCACTCAAACAGCACTGTTGAGACTAACTGAAGATGTTAGACTTGCAATGGATCGACGACATGTAACAATCCTCGTATCTTTTGATTTTAAAAAGGCGTTTGACTTAGTGGATCACAATATTTTATTGCAAATGTTGAGAAAAAAGTTCAAATTTTCCCGTAGCGTTGTACTATGGTTCGAATCGTATTTAAAAAATCGAAGCCAAGCGGTAATCGATAGTGATGGCTCTCTATCCGAATTTCTTCCGATACATTCAGGAGTTCCTCAAGGATCGGTTCTTGGTCCACTTTTGTTTCTTTTATACATTTCTGAAATCTCCTTGGTTTTGAAATCATGCAAGTATCACGTTTATGCCGACGATATCGTTATTTATTTGTCTTCATCCGTACATGAGTTCAACGAAAATGTAAACAAAATAAATCGAGACATAGATGAAATCTTGGTCTGGTCAAATAGATTAAAACTTGTTTTAAATCCGTCAAAGACAAAGACAATAATTTTTGGCAATCGTTTCTATTTAAAATCGGTGATGGAAAGAAATCCCCAAAAAATAATTTTAGGCAAAACGTATATTGAATACTCTGAATCGTTAAAGCTTTTGGGTGTTACCTTCTCTAGTACTCTTGACTGGCAAGATCACGCTGTAAATATATCAAAAATAATTTTTAAACAATTAGGCTATTTACGTAGAAACAGAGACTATTTGCCTGTACAGGTTCGAAAACATCTCGTTTCCACACTTATAATACCGCACGTTGATTACTGCAGCATATTATTTACTGATATGTGGATATAATTAGTTGACCGTTGAGAATTACTGAAGGAATTAGTCCGGGTGGCGGTCATTAAATGAAACAACTGAATAGTTTCAACTATTTTATTGTTTGCCAACGTTTCGACCCCCATTGTGGGTCATCATCAGGGCGTCTGGTAGGTGAGTGGAAACTACCAGTGGAGTTTCCACTCACCTACCAGACGCCCTGATGATGACCCACAATGGGGGTCGAAACGTTGGCAAACAATAAAATAGTTGAAACTATTCAGTTGTTTCATTTAATGACCGCCACCCGGACTAATTCCTTCAGTATTTACTGATATGTTTAATAGAGACATAACGATTTTACAGGGAGCGTTAAATGCGTGTGTAAGATTTATTTTCGATCTACAAATTAATGATCACGTAACACCCTCATTTAAAAAACTCAATTGGCTAAAAATTCCCGAAAGAAGAAAATATTTGTTAGGAATTTTCCTATACAAACTTTTTAATAAAAGAACTCCGAATTATATCCTGGAATTTTTCGAAAATCACTTGTCTCTTCCAACCCGTCCGATGAGAGAAACCCACAGTTTATACAATATACCTGTACACCGTACAACCCGATACGATAAATCTTTATTAATAAGCAGTATACATTTATGGGATAAAATTCCTCATATCATTAAAGAATCAAAATCCCTTTCGATTTTCAAAAATCGGTACTACAAAGAACTTTTAGATTCATAATATTGATCCCTTTCTCCACCATTGATTTCGTTGACACAGGCTTCCAATTATTTTTTTTTTCACTGGTTTTATTAAATTCGATATTGAGTATTGATTGGTTAAACAGTAAATACAATGATATATATTTATATTCTTTCTGCCTCAAGTTTCTTAATGTAAAATTGAATTTGATTTGTTTTTTTATTATCACTCTTTATTCTGAATTTTTAAATCGTAAATTGATCTTTTGTTGTAAGTTTTTTTATCGGTTCCATAATTTTCTTTAGCAATATTGCTCTGCCTAG